>CAUYRT010008007.1:0-35514 GCA_963574885.1 Lepilemur ruficaudatus
TCATCTATGCACCTAAAAAAGGTTAAGACAATAAATTTATTGTTATGTGATTTTTACTACCTTTTTTTTTTTTTTTCCTGAGACAGAGTCTCACTCTGTTGCCCAGGCTGCTAGAGTGCTGTGGCATCAGCCTAGCTCACACCAACCTCAAACTCCTGGGCTCAAGCAATCCTTCTGTCTCAGCCTTCTGAGTAGCTGGAACTACAGGCATGCACCACCATGCCCAGGTAATTTTTTCTATATATTTTTAGTTGTCTGGCTAATTTCTTTCTATTTTTAGTAGAGACAGGGTCTCGCTCTTGCTCAGGCTGGTCTTGAACTCCTGACCTTGAGCGATCTGCCAGCCTCGGCCTCCCAGAGTGCTAGGATTACAGGCGTGAGCCACCATGCCCAGCCTTTACTACTTTTTTTTAAAAAAACATATCTTGAGGCCCTAAAGAAAAAAAGTGATGTGGTAAGAAAACTCAATCAGTGACAGGAGATGAAAAAACAAAAATTACAGAAGCTCTCAAGAGTATCATTAATAGATGAACCTCAATAGAGTGATTAGATTTTTTTCCTATAGAAAATACCTTCTTTCTGAGAGCCCACAAAACATTTACAAAAACTGACCATTTATTTTAGGTCACAAAGAAAACCCTGTAAGCAGAAATACCAAATGTTATTCTTGGATTATAATGGAACAAAATAGAAATTTTTAAAAACCCAATTCACTCTATGATCTTCTAGTAGGAGTATTAACTAATACAATTATGTCAAAATTTAAACTGTGATACCCTCTGACATAATCGTTAACATTTTACTTCTAAAGATCTATTTTATGGAAATTATTGGACAGGTACACAAAGGCATTTGAGGGTATTCTCTCAGCAAAGTAATTCTGTAAAAAATTTGGGTCAACATAAACGTTAATAAGGCATTGTAAAGGCATATTCATCTGATGGAATACTATGCCTGATGATGTAGATCTGTAATTACTGACATGAAAAGGTAAGTGTGGGGAAGAGGCAAATTTTTAAAAAAGCATACAACTATAAACTAATTCATATAAAATTACATCATATGGAATGTGTCTATGTAGTCTTCTTGAACAGGACTCTTTATACAGACACATACCATACTGTATAGTACACAGGACTTTTTACTTCCTTTTATTTCATTATTTTTATAACAAAATATATTATTTTCATAACCAGAAAGCTATTTTCATAGCCTCCTATATGCTAAGTCAGGCTTCACATTTGCTTACGGTCTTCCCTTAGCCCTTTCTCTGTATCTCCTGGTAGAGTTCCCCATACCCTTCAAGATTTCATTTCCTCTTCTCAAAGCCTTCCAACTCCTGAATAAGTAATCCTTCTTTTCTCTGAGTTTCTATAGTCTCTGTTACAATCTCTTTTAGAACACTTATTCTGTTTTACTGTGAGTATAGTTTATGACTGTCTCTCCCACTAGACAACTGATTTTCAAACCTTATTGTAAAAAAAAAAAAAATCCTCCCCCTAAAGCTTGGACATAAAAGGGGGAACAAGTAGCATTAAAAAAAGGCTTAAACAAAAATTTAGTTCATGCAAAAACCTATGTAAGATTTCTTCCTCACCAATCCCAAGCTGCACCCCAATCACAGTGTATGAGAACATGATTGCCCTTTTTGGAAAGCAAGGAAGGTGACCAGCAGAGGAACCAGAGTGCTCCAACTACACTTAAGTGACAAAGACAGAAAAGAAGATAAACACATAACACACTTTTATTATCTTTTTCCTTTAAGCCTCCCAACAGTACAAAATAGAATACAGCATCAGAGGTAAATGGAAATACAACCATCCTCATTTTGCAGATGAACAAGTTGAGCACTAAAGAGATTTTTTTTTAAAAGAAAATACTGCAGAAGAATAAAGAGATTTAGTATTATTTACCTAATGTCATTAAAGGGTACAAGGCACATCTAATAAGAACCTGGTCTCCAAACTGCCAGCCCAGAAAATGAGCAGTTTCCCAATAACTATACTAGCCAAAACTTCTGAGGTTATCTCAGTATTTCTTTTTTTGTTGTGTTGTTCTGTTTTGCTTTTGGAGGCAGAGCCTTGCTCTGTTGCCCTGGCTAGAGTCCAGTAACATGATCATAGCTCACTGCAACCTCAAACTCCTGGGCTCAATCAATCCTCCTGCCTCAGCCTCCCAAGTAGCTTAGACTAGAGGTGTGTTCCACCATGCCAGGCTCATTTTTTCTATTTTTGGTAGAGACAGGGTCTCGCTCTTGCTCAGGCTGATCTTGAACTCCTGACCTCAAGTGATCCTCCAGCCTCAGCCTCCCAGAGTGCTAAGATTAAGGTGTGAGCCACCACACCCAGCCTATCTTGGTATTCTAAATGATATATTCAACTTGATTTTCCACCACTTACCTTAATAGCAAACTGTAAGGAAATAATGTTTCAATTTTCTGTAAGAGAATATAAAACCTTCAAAATCATTCAGTCATATTTTACCTACATCTAAAAGCTTTCAACTAAATACTTCATTCATTATTAAGTGGAAACAACCATTATTATGTGCATTGTGTTTAATTAGATGCTGCAGCTACTTGTTTTTTAAAAAAACGGTAAAAAACAAAACAAAATGGTGGCTAAATTTCATGTGAACATTTCAACAGAATTTAAGAAATCTAACCTATTGGTAGGTGTAGCAGCCACCATTTTATTTCTTCTCTAGTAACACTATAACTACTAATCTGCTATCTGGACCAACTTCTTACTACTCATTTATTTCACTGATACCAAGAAGCATATTTTTCCATATTTAACATCTCTTAAAAAAAAATCAAGGCCAGGCATGGTGGGTCACATCTGTAATCCCAGCATTTTGGGAGGTGGAGGATCATTTGAGGACAAGAGTTGGAGACCATCCTGGGTAACATAAGAGACCTCCTCTCTACAAAAAAAAAAAAAAAAAAAAAATTAGCCAGATGTGGTGGCAGACATGTGTAGTAATCCCAGCCACTTGGGAGGCTGAGGCAGGAAGACTGCTCGCAGGCGTTTGAGGCTGCAATGATGTATGATCGCTCTACTACCCTCCAGCCTGAGCAATGCACACACTAACACATAAATCAGGATTTACCTTATAATCATTAGTATGTTATAGTTTTAAATGCAGTATCTTTTCCTTCTAAGTGGTATATAAAATAATGGTACATCTTACAATCCCATATATTTTAGATTTGGTGAAATATAGTAACTATAAATTTAAATTTTCTAGTTTCTAATGAATGGAGTAGCATCACTCTAGGAGTCAGGAATCATCTCCAACATCTCTCACCTGAGGCCACTTCTCCTTGCCCCCAAATATATAATTCATTACCAAGAGCTGCTAAATTTACCTCCTAAATATCTTTCAAACTTGTCTCTTTACTTTCTACATCTACCAGCACCTTTCTAGTCCAAGTTCCATCATCTCTTGCCTGGACAACCCCGAAAGCCTCCCTAAATGGTTTCCTATTTACTCTTTGTCGCCTGGAATATCTTTTCCACAATGAAACCAACTGGTGTTTGTTAAGCATGGCCTGCCAGACCCTCAAGGTTGTGAACCACCTTCTTTTTCGTCTTCTCAAGTAAACTGTTCTTTTCTATTGTAAGCCCACTACACATGTTTTATTCCCATTGCCTGGAAAGCTCTCTCTACATACATCTTACCCTTCAAATCTCAATTCAAAGTTCTTTTCCTCATGGAAGCCTTCCCTGATCCCTTAAGTCTCTCTCATATCACCACATAACCCGTCTTCATAGCACTAAGCACAACTGTAATTTTGTGTGTGGTCCATGGATTAATGGCTGTATCTACTCTTGCCTGTAAAGTCCATGAGAGCAGTGAATTCAATTCCCTGCACCAAGCAAAGTGCCTGCATAGAGTAGGTGCCCAAATATTAATATTTGAATATGCAAATATCAAGTCTACAGTAACATGCTCTCTGTAACTCACAATTTCTCCAATTAAGCATTTTACTAATTTTGATCAGTATCAGCATCCAAATCAGTTTTAGGCCTTTATTTCAATCTCTTTAAACTGTAACAACTAATTAAATGCTATATATCCAATTACATGTTAAATCATATATATGTAGAAAAAGTAAGTATGTATGTCATACATCATGTCTAAAAGTAGCTATCAGAATACATTACATATAAAAATCAAAAAGAGGAAAATGTAGGCCGGTGCAGTGGCTTATGCCTATAATCCTAGCACTTCAGGAGGGTGAGGCAGGTGGCTTGAGGCCAGGAGTTTGAGCAACATAGCAAGACTCTGCCTCGACAAAAAACCAGAAAAAAAGGTAGTTGGATGTGATGGCACAAGCCTGTAGTCTCAGCTAATTGGAGGTTGAGGCAGGTGGATCGTTTGAGCACAGGATTTTGAGGTTGCAGTGAGCTAAGACTACCCAACTGCACTCTATCCAGTGAGTGCAACACAGTGAGACCCTGTCTCAAAAAGAAAAAAGAAAAAAAGGAAGAAAATGTGATTAGAGAATGTCTTATGTTCAATGTTTAAATCTCCAAATAAACAGGATAAATTCTGTCCCAAATATGAAGCCAATGTCATCAAAATTATCTAATTCTATTAATATTGCTCAATCAACTGACATAATAAACCAAAGACTCAAATACTCAGAGTACTACTGTGTTAATTTTGTAGGCTTCCTAAGGTGGTGATATCTGTCTTGTTCACCATACCTTTGGCTCCTGGCAAACAGCAGGTATTGAATGAAAATTTATTGAAAAAACACATGAACTTACAAGAAGACACTTGTCTTAAAAACTATTCTACAAGCTTGATCTCTGCACTGTGTTGTAGTAACAATTACAAAAGTACTACAATTATCAGGTGATATGCTGAGCTATAGTTATTTTTTTTTTTTTGAGCTATAGTTATTTTTAAAAAGTACTCATGAGGGGCAAAATCAGTTGAAATTAAAGTAAAAATAATTTTTTGATTAACAGTGGTAATTAATGAAAAATTGCATTTGATAACACTGAAATCAAATGGAATTTAAAAATTTCTTCATGTGGCTAGCCACAGTGGCTCACACCTACAATCCTGGCACTTTGGGAGGCTAAGGCAGGAGAATCGCTTGTGGCCCAAGACCAGCCTGAACAACATAGCAAATCCCCATCTCTACAAAAAGTAGAAAAATTAGCTAGGTGTGGTGGTGCATGAGTGTATTCCCAGCTACTCAGAAGGCTGAGGCAGCAGGATCACTGAGCCCAAGAGTATGAGGTTGAGCTAGGACAACACCACTGCACTCTGTCCTGTCTACCCTTGGCAACAGAGCGAGTGAGACCCTGTCTCAAAAAAAAAAAAAAAATTTTTTTTCATGTGTTTCTCTTCAATTAATTATATTAGCTTCCTCTACTTCCACAAACAAACTTGCAAACCAACGTCCAAGGGATTCTACCAAAACCAGCAACCAAATATTCACTTTACTATAAACAGATTAATCTCTGGGGGGAAAAGCAACAAACAAGCTAAGTTTATTTGCATTTGGTAAGGCATATTAATAAAGTTATTTCCCATTTATAGTTTAAAAAATTGAAACATTTTTGTTCTGTAACGTGCTCAGGGTGACTACAAAAGAAAACTTATTAGACTTTGGGGGCAAGTCTGTGCTTACAACAAAAACTGTCAAAAGTTCAACTGAAGTACTCAGGACTTTTTTAAAAAGTTTAATTTGAAGGACTGAATGCCCTTCCCCACATTTGTTTACACATTTTGAAAACCCTGCTATGAACATCCTCAGTGGAAGATATATCTGGTAAATTACTGTGACAAGTATTTCAATACAAACAAATGTAAAAGAGAAGCATTTTCGAAAAGCAAAACTGCAAAGAAGAGATAGAAAAGTATAATACAGAAAAATTATATAATTTGAAAACTGCAGTCTTTTTTAACTACTTAAATCCAAAAAATATCACAATCCTTAACAATCTTTAGGTTGGTAAAGTGATTAACACTTTTTAATGAAAAAAAATTAAGAGAAAAAATTTAGAATGGTCAAATCATGCTCCCATTTGCAGTATTATATGAAAGATGATATATTGCAGGCACACAGTAAACTGTATTACGGAGTTGTTTGTTTTAAATCAGGAGAAATTACAATGTTTTTAGTTTTCACTCCAAAAATAAAGTCTCACCATCTTATTTTCTAATTCTCTGGCTTAAATGTCTCCTTACTGATTTTGTTTCTTAATTTTCAAGATTTGCTTAGTCGTCAATGATTAAGCAAAACGCTAGTTGGAGAAGTAAAAAATCTAAACATCAGTATACTTATATTAAAACATGAAGTTTTAAAAAGATGACTTTAAATGAAGTATGTCCAATACCACTATTCCAAAGGATCAGGACTCTGATGATTTACTAATCTGACCATTCTATCCAGAGAAAACGTCATCTTTTGGGCCATAAGATTCTCATTCTGCAATTTTACAATTTTGGATTTTTAAAAAAATCTTCTGAGCCTTTCAAACCTTCCCCAACCTCACTTACCTTATAAAATGCATCACTGCACTGCTTGTAACCCTTAACTATTAGCTAATAACAAAATCATTTACAGAACAATGTCGAAAACCGCCAAGTTCTTTTCCTACTTCTCTGAATGCACAACACACGTGAAAGGTAGAACGAGGTGCCAGAGCAGGCAACTGGAGAGGCAGGTGTGAGGGGAATGGGAGAGAAGACCTGGTTGTTTGGGAGCAAACCGTCAAAGTTTAGAAGAGCAATGCGCTCCTTTCCTGACACTTCGGATACCGCAAACCGAGAACCAGCATCCGCAGCTCTCTCCAAGCCTTCTCGCTGTCAGAAGCCCACTCCCGCACTCAACAGTCGCCCCAGCAGGTCCGGGAGAAAGAGGCGTCTGTCAATCCCGGACCCTCTCCAACTACCTGAATCAACCAACAGCTAGCCAGGTAGACCCCAGAAAAGGGGATAGGAAAAGTGAACGGAATGACAAACGCCTGGCCGCCTCCGCCGACGAGGCGCCTACTCATTCCCATCTCTGCAGGCAGCCACGGTAGCTATGGCGTGACGCCGCCAACCGGTCCTCTGTACCGATAAGAGTCCCCTCGTCCTCGCCTTTCTGCGTTTAACCTTCTCGTGCCCTCCTTCCCTATTCCCACCATTCTAGGAGGCAAAAAAGAAGTGAGCGGTTGTACTTGGAAGGATGGAGGGCGGCCTGACCGTCCCACAGTAATGCCTGAGGGAAGGCATGCTGCGGAAGGGCGCCGTTCTTCAGGACCAGAAAGATGTAGCCAGCTAGGCCGCGAAGCCGGGGCCTTGCGTAGCGAGCGGCGCCGAGAGAGGCGCGGCGGGGCAGCCCCGGTCCGGTGCACATACTCACCAAATCTGGAACTTGAGCAGCGGCCCCGTGGCGTACTGCATCTTTAATCGCTTGCTGGGCACGCCGCCCAAGTTGGTCGAGGCCTCGCTCCGGACCACCGCCGACGCTGCCGCTAGGAGAAGCAGCAGAAGCCTCATCTTAAATGAGACAGTCACTTCAGCCGCCTTCAGACTGAGACTGCAGCCAGCCCAAAGCAGAGCCGCGAGCAGCTCCCTACTGCGCAGGCGCAATCCGCCAAGGTCGGCGAGGGAAGCAGGAATGCGCCTGCGCAGCCCGGCGCCTGCGCACACTCCGGGAGGGAGCGCTGACCTGTTTCACTGTCCTGACACACCACCATCTTGGATGTGTGCAGAGACTCGGTAGAGAGGGAGGTGAAGGAGCTGGTGGGGTGTCTGAGGAGCCTGTCAGTTGTTTCCTCGGACTTTGAGTTCTACATCTTATTTTATTAATTTGTACATTTATTTGCCTGAGATACTTAGGAACACCTTCTACTTGACAGCCCTGATTCAGATGTGGAAGACATTAGGGAAAGCTGTGGCCCGTAGAACAGGAGTGCCAACCTTTTGGGGTGCCCAGATATGGCCTTTTTGGTCTTACAATATTGCTGTCTCCTAAAAGAATATTAAAAATAAATTTTAAAAATCTTTTGGAAGATTTCCGACATGCATAAGAATAGAAGAATTACCATACTTACCAGCAAGCTTTAACAGTTACTGGCATTTTGACAATCTTGATTTGTCTGTAACCCTAAGCACTTCTTCCTTCCCCAGGGATATTTGGAAGCAAATCTCAGACATCATATCTATAATTATGTAAGAACATATCTCTAAAAAATGTTCTTTGGAGGGAAATAAATGACCACAGTACCATTATCTCACCTTTAAAAACAATTAATTGAGCAGGGTGCAGTGGCTCCCATCCCTGAGGCTGAAGCAAGAGGATCACTTGAAACTAGGAGTTTGAGACCCGCCTGAGCAACTTAGAGAGATGTCATCTTTTTTTTTTTTGAGACAGAGTCTCACTCTGTTGTCTGGGCTAGAGTGCAGTGGCATCAGCCTAGCTAACAGCAACCTCAAACTCCTAGGCTCAAGCAATCCTCCTCCCAAGTAGCTGAGACTATAGGCATGTGCCACCATGCCAGGCTAATTTTTTTTCTATATATTTTTAGTTGGCCAATTAATTTTTTTGTATTTTTTTAGTAGCGACGGGGTCTCGCTCTAGCTTAGGCTGGTCTTGAACTCCTGATCTTGAGCGATCTGCCCGCCTCAGCCTCCCAGAGTGCTAGGATTACAGGCGTGAGCCACCGCACCCAGCCAAGATGTCATCTCTTAAAGAAAACATTAATTTCTTAATATGAAATATTCTGTCATCAGTGTTCAAATTTCTCCTGCGGTCTTAATAACTGTTTTTCCACTGTTTATTTGTTCTAATCAAAATCAAAATAAAATTCATACATTGTCATTAGTTGATATGTATTTTAGGTCCTGTCAAAGCCTTTAAGACCAGGACACACCAGTAATTGAATAATTTCATTTATTAGTAATTGCAGCAAGAGGGGTGCTATGGTTTGAATGTGTAGGGGCCAAGGTACTTGGCCCCTTGAAAGTTCATTGAAAAATCACCTGGCAAAAGAAAGATTAGTTGGAGAAAAGGCATACAAATTTATTTAACATGTATACATGGGAACCTTCAGAATGAAGACCCAAAGATATAGAGGAAATTGTCCATTTTTATGTTTAGGTTTGACAAAGTATGGACAGCCATGCAAAAATATGATTGGACAAAAAGAGTATGATCTAATGCTAATAGGGTGAATGGGGATATCCAGCAAGGCCTGTCTGTCTAGATTCTTTTTGGCCTTTCTGAGCATGCATTCCTAGCTCCTGGGTGTGGGGCAGTACACTTTCTGGAATGGAGGTCTTATGACCTATAGTCAAACAAGGTGAGTAAAATAATTTCTTTATGGCCAGTTTTTACACAGATAGGGTAGAGGAAAAGTTAGATAGACTAATATTTTTAGGGTTTTATGGTTAGCTTTAGGGTAATGAAGTTCTGGTTTTTATGACCTGCCCTGGAGGGATTCTAGTTTCTATGACTAGCCTTGAGGGAGAATGGGACTGAAGGACAGGAGAGCAAGAGAAAGTCAGAGAAAAAGTTTTGCTTCCGAGGCCTTCATTTTGGGGTATTGTTTTCTGAATCCCAACCATATGTCCCCCAAAAAGCATATGTTGGAAACTTAACACCCAATGTAACAGTGTTGGGAGATGGGGCCTAATGGGGTCATGAGGGCTACACCCTAATGAATGGGAATGGAACTTTTGGAGTAGGAAAAAGGAAACAGATTTAAGTTAATGTATTAAAAAATACAACATGAGAAAGTTGATATAATTTTAGAGTATATAATTTTTTAAATTATCTTTTATTTATTACAGATAGGGTCTGCTATGTTGCCCAGGCTGCATTCGAACTCCTGGGCTTAAGCAAATCTCTCACCTCAGCCTCCTGAATAGCTGGGAGTACAGGTGCATACCACCATGCTTAGCCTAAACTTTCTTAAGTTAAAAATACCCATTACTGGAATTCTTTATAATAATGGACTAGAGGAGAAATATATTATCATTTCAATAGATGGAACAGTATTTGATTAAATTCAACTTCAATCATCATAAAATTTCTCAGCAAATTGAGGAGGAAATTTCTTTAACTTGATAAAAAGTATCTAACCAAAAAATGCAAACACTATACTATTACTATTACTGAAAGTTTGGCACTTGTCCCCAAGGCCGCATCAGAAGAATAAGGACAAATGGTTTGAGGAGAAGGAAAGGGAGATTTATTAATTTGCTGGCAAATGAGGCAAATGACAGACTCCTGTCTTAAAGTACCCAACTATAAGGAGAAATACAGAGCTTTTAAAAGGAGGGTTTTCAGTTTCAGGCTATTGCTGTTAACTATAGCTGATGATTCTGATTTGTCCTGTCTCTGGGAAGACAATCTCATGACCTCCATCTGGGCCTCCAGACTGGACAATTCCAGACAGTTTCTGTGGTACAAAGAACAAAGGACACTGCCCTGCCCCTCCCAACCACTGGCCTGACACCGGGATGCAGGTTTCCATTCTCAAGAAGAGTGGGGGAGGTTTTAAAGAGACAGCTTGTAAAACACTTCTACCCTTTTTCAGGTGCCCTCTGTTACAATACTTACTTTGAAACATTACATTCCCAGAAAATTCCCATAAAAAGAAAATCAAAGTCTCAGGGACACACACCCCACCTCAACTCCTTATGTAAAAGAGAAAATATAAAGCCTCAAGCACCTGTGAAGAAATGGCCCCGCAGATCACTTATTAAGGAAATTCCTTGTTAACCTCCCATAAGCAAAGACATGCAAATTGTACCTATGTCTACCACCTAAAACTAAAGCCTATTCAATTCCACACTAATAATGAATTACAAGTTTATAGGTAATGGAACTGGAGACAAGAGAGAATCAGACATTCTTCCACCTACCCAGGGACATCTACATAATTGGTGCTTCTTTTTTCACTCTCTTCTTTCTGATATTCCCCTTATTTTATGCAAAATGTCTCATAAACCAGCCCCCGCCCTCCCTCGGCTTTCTGCCATGGCTTTAAATGATGGTTCCAACTTCCCCTTCAGAAAAATGGCCACAGCTTGTCTGCGGTTCATGTTTTTCCCAGGTGCATCCTCAAAATCTTGGCTTAATAAACTTCCATTGATTAAGATCTTTGCCTCAGTCATTTACTTGAGTCGACATTCCCATTTCAGCTGGAAACAGGTCAAGTATGCCCACTCCTGCTCCTATTTGGTGCTAGAGATCTTAGTTAATATAATAAGAAAAAGAAAATATGTGAAGACTGCAAAGAGAGAAACAAATCTGTCATTGTTTGCAAACAATATGATTATATGCACAGAAAACCACAAAGGCTCTACTAACTTAGGTACAGTAAGGTTGCTGGATACAAGCTCAATTTACAAATATCAAGTTATTTTTCATCAATAATTAGAAAATATAATTCTTATAAAAGGTGCCCTTTAGTATTCCCTAGAATAAATCTAAAATGAAATATGCAAAACCTCTAAAAAGAAAAACAAAAATCTTTTTACTCACTCTTAAAGGACAATTCCTTGTTTCTTCAGTGAAATCTACCCTCAGCCATCCCTGCACTGTGCTCCTGAAGCACTCAGCATTGACCTCCCTGCTTGGTTATATTTCATTGTAATCAGTTGTTACTGTGTCAGTCTCTTCTACTTTTATCACAGCTTGGCTAGAGCAGGGGTTATCATTCATCTTTGCAGCCCGGGTGACCATAGAATTTGTATAATAATGAGAATTAAATAATATCAGCTATTCTTATTTAATAAGTGTCTACTACATATAAGGTGCTGTTAGGGAATTTACATATATATGTAAATATACTTATCAATTACTGACACAGGAAATAACATTTGAATGCATGCATGTCAGGAATGGGTAAGCTCTTGAACAGTGAAAAAGAAAGAAAAGGACATAAGCAAAGGCCAAGAGAGAGGTTAAGGGAGGCTCCACTAGGGCAAGAATGGGAAACTAGACTGGGAATATAGGTAGGGCAGATTGTAGAAGGACTTGAACGTCACATTAAGCAGTTTGAATTGTTTTCCTGTAGAAAATGGAAGTCATTAAAGATTAGGACCATTATCACAGCCCTTTTAGGAAGACTGATGAAGCAACTGAGTACATAAAACTGAAGTAAAGAGTGGCTAGAGGCAGGGAGGGCTAACAGCTATTAAAAACCACCTGGGGCCAAGCACAGTGGCTCACTTGCTGTAACTGTAGTGCTTTGGGAGGCCAAGGTAGGAGGACTGCTTGAAGCTAGGAGTGACCAGCCTGGGCAATATAGTGAGATCCCCTCTCTACAAAAATTTTTTTTACTTTCATTTTTTAATTTTTTAAATTTATTTATCTATTTATTTACTGAGAGAGAGAGAGAGAGAGAGAGAGAGAGAGAGAGAGAGAGAGAAAGAGAAAGAGAGAGAGATGGGGTCTCACTCTTGCTCAAGCCACTGCAACCAGCCCCAAAATTTTTTAAAAATTAGCTGGGTGTTAAGGCACACAACTGTCGTTCCAGCTATTCAGGAGGCTGAGGTGAAAAGGTTGCTTGAGCCCAGGAGTTCAAGTTCAAGGGTGTATAGTGAGCTATGATTGTGACACTGTACTCCAACTAGGGTGACAGAGAGAGACCCTGTCTCTAAAAAAAATAAACATAAAAATAATAATTTTTGAAACCTACAATTTTGGCCAGGCAAGGTGGCTCACGCCTGTAATCCTAGCACTTTGGGAGGCCAAGGCGGGAGGATCACTTGAGCTCAGGAGTTCAAGACCAGCCTGAGAAGAGGAGACCTGTCTCTACTAAAAATAGAAAAATTAGCCGGGCATCATGGCACGCACCTGTAGCTACTCAGGAGGATAAGGCAGGGGGATCACTTAAACCCAGGAGTCTGAGATTGCTGTAAGCTAGGCTGACACCACCGCACTCAGGGCAACAGAGTGAGACTCTGTCTCAAAAAAACAACAAAAACAAAAAACCCTGGCATTTGTAGCTGTTGAAATACAAAGAAAAACAAAAAATAGTCTGACATAGCACAAAGCCAGGGCATAAATAGACTTGGTGAATTCATGAGGAAAGACTTAAAGAAGATCCTATAGGGTAATAAAATATTTTGAAAGGGGCAGCCTTGCAAAAATACCAGGAAAATATCTAATCCCACATAGGAAAATAACTAATCTGACAATTTCCCCAGTAATGGTTAAAGATCAATCCTATGAGTTCTCTCATTAACAGGTACCCGCAGGAGTTCTGTTTTGCACAACTTCTGAAAAGAGCTGAATGGACAGAAAAGAGATGTAAATCTCTCTTTCAAAATTGTTTTTTTGAGAATCTGCTTTTACAGAGTTCCTGAGTAAACAGCAGAAGAACGAGCTAGAGCCTCAACCATATCTCGAGAACAGAGTCACATTTCCTGTGATAATCCCTTCTTCAAGAAAAGGCAGGAAACCAAGTTTTGGATTTTGACATCTTTGAAGTTTTTGTTATCTACCTGCTGCCCCTTTTGTTATCAACTGACAGCCATCACTGTTTTTTCCCTTCTTTTTGTCCCCCATAAAATCAATGAGCCACTTGGCCTCACTGCTGGCATCTCCCTTCTTTGGGATGCCACGCCATCTCTCTGCTCTCATCACCCCCTTTCTCTCTCTCTCTGTCCTTCTAAAGGATAAAATAAACTTCTTTTACTTTTATAACTTAATGTCTGTGTGAGAAACCTCTCTCCACCCACGCCACTAATCTTTCCATCCTAACAATTCCATGTGGGACAAATAAGAAGTGCAAAAGTAGATAAGTGGGGAATCCCAATAAACCTAGAACGTTTCCAGTGCTGGGGCTCAGAGGTGTCAGGTGTGGCTGGCAGATAGATGTGTATCTGGGTTGAGGGGACATAGAATGAATGCTCCTAAGAAATAATGCAAGTTAGGAGAAGGGGCCAAATAGCAAGAGAGCACTATTTTTGCGGGGAGGATGATTCCAATTTCAGCATAGTGACTGGCACTCAGATGGCATCCTCATCCCAGCCTGACCAGACTCAAGATAGTGACAGGTAGAAGTCTAAACTGCTGCCCAACATGGGGATCCCAGAAGCACAGCTTTCAACAACCCTCTCCCACCAAAGAGCATAATGCAAAGGGAAAAGAGTCCTTCTCCATTTTATCCAGAGACAAAGCTCTGGCACCAGACGGGCTCTTGCCTATCAGGGGTGTGATATGGTAAATGTGCCCAGATGTTTGGTCTGAAATTCACTTTACAGAGAAGGCGCCCAGGTCCATAAAAAGAACAAAAAAACTGGCCTGAAGGAATTTCCTTAGAGAATACAACTAGTAATATGAGAAAGGGCCATAAAATTGATGACCTTGAAAGCCATACTGGAAACCAGAGAACAAATGGAGCAGACAATAGTGGTACTACAGGTTCTTGAGCAAAGGAAAGTGCTACAGAACATTTCTGAGGAAGGTCATTATGGGGCTTTGCGCAAGATGGACTGGAAAAGAGAGAGAGAGAATGGAGACAGCAGGGCAGAGGGGTGATGATCAGTGGCTTGAAGCCAGATCCTCTTCTCTCTTGCTAGCCACGTGACTGTGAGTTTCCTCACAGTTTTAAAAAGGATTAAATAAAATGATAGATGTAAAAATTTAGCTTAGTGCCTAAGTAACAGTGACTGTGATTATTGCTTTCTCTAAAGTACAAAGGGCTTTGAATATGGGATATGATGATAAATGTAAACAGAAAGGAAGAGACACAGCTAAGAGACTTTTCAAAGAAAATATTGCTATTTGGTAATTGCTGATGAGGAATCTAGATGAGTGAAGAATCAATAATTGTTACTTCAATGCAGGTGTTCTGATGTAATTGGTGTAGGCTGGGGCCTGGGCACCCATATATTTAAAAGTTTCCTCAGACAATTCCAGTGTGCAGACAAGTCTAGTGCACTGTCTTTGGAGAGTATAGACGGGGTCTTACTTTTTTTTCTTTTTTTAAGAGATGGAGTCTCCCTGTGTTGCCCAGGCTAGTCTTGAGCTCCTGGGCTCAAGAGATCCTCCCGCCTCGTCTCCCGAGTAGCTGGGACTACAGGCATGCACCACCATGCCCAGCTCAGATTTGGTCTTATTTGTCTTCCAGTTCCCAGAGAACCTAACACATTTCCATGAACATGGAAGTTACATAAACTTTTATTATAACGAATGGTAATGGAAAAATTGGCAAGCAGTAAAAAAAGATAATTTGACTGGTCAACATGTTAAATTTCAACTTTTGACTAGACACTCAAGTAAACCTATGCTTGAAGACAGTAGTATCAGACTAGACAGAGAGGTAAAATGTACACATATATTTGAGAACCATTTAAATGTATGTGGTAGCTATACACTATGAAATAACATACAAAATGTATTTGTACAATATTCTGGAAGCCTCAACTAAAAGCATAAGATGCAAAGTAAACTAATATAGTCAGCTAAAATTGAATTTAAAAATATATCCAGAGAACACATCTATATGTAAAAGCAATATTTGAACCACATATATCCATTCCAATACCAAAGGAAATAAAGTACTCTGTACAAAAATTGATTGATGGGCAAGTGCAGTCTTGTGGTGGCTTTTTCATAATATTAATAAAGTGGATATATATTGTTTTTCTCCCCAGCATCTATTCCTTTTTCTTGTGTAATAGTGCCTTGTTTCCCTTCGGGGACCAGCCAGACCCCACTGCACAAGTCTTGGGACTGTCAGTTGAGATGTTTAAAACTTTCCCAGCTACAGGTGTGCCTGTGTCCAAAGCCAAAAACCATTGAAGCTGATTAATTCTGGTAGAAGAACTCTGAAGAGAGTTCTAGACCTGGATCTACTCTGGTTCTTGTCTTCTCCAGGGCCTCATTCTTCATCTTTTCCTTTGATTCTATGAGCTACCACATATTTTGTTTGCAAACCAAGAACCCTAACTTAGAGTCAGGTATCATCTTTCTTTCTTTAAGTCTCACCTCAGTTTTCTAACTGTTGCCACTCCTACCCCAACTCTTTAACATAGAATTATAGACAGACAATACTTGCAAGTTCAGATAGGAGACTGTCAGTGTCTGGGAGGCCACTACACAGATGCGATAATCCTAGCCAGCAAGTTGTTTAGGCCAGCAAGCTCAGAGACAAGGCCAGACCTCTGTACAAGGAAGGGGATAGAGTAAGAGGACCAGGATAAAAATTCTGGAACAGAGACTTTAGAAGTCCAATTATTTAAAAGCACAGTGTTCAAACAGAAGAATAAGCAGTGCTAACAGTAGTAGCACTTGGGCAAGCACACTCATACACTGATGCACAGACCACTGGTCCATCAAAACTTGCTCTTCCACAGCAATAAAGAAATGTGGCTGGTACCTAGTTGCCCAGTTACGGACTATATTTCCCAGTGTCCTTGCAGATAGGTATGGCCATGTGACTAAGCTACAACTCTTGTTCAAGAGACAATCCTCTTCTGTCGACCTCCACTCTCTCCCCAACTCTGCTGGAATAGTAATGGCAAGAACAACCTCAGAGGCCTCACATTGAAGATGGCAGAGCCAGTAAGTCTGGGTCCCTGAAAAACTGAGTGGAGCAGAATTGTCCTCCAGTCTGAAACATTCTCCTTAGAGCTCTTAAGTGAAATAAATTCCTCTGGTCTTTAAGCCTCTGAGTTTGGGATATAGCAGCTTAGCCTACTCTAATATGCAACAAGAACAAGCCCTCAAATCAATTCGGGGTAGGAAGAGTGAGAGGAAAGAAAGCTAACACATCAGGTCTGAGTGCTTACTCCTTGCTGTCTGCAAATCAATCTGGAACCATGATTGACCCTTGACCGAGCCATGGGAATGTGTTCCTCAGAGTGTTAATGATGGATGATTTTGTTATATACACCTGCAGCAATGGACCATGCCACACCAGCTTTGCTGCCCTAAAAATCTTCTGAGCTCTGCCTATTCATCCTTCCCTCCTTCTGAATCCCTGTCACCTTCTGATCTTTTTGTTTACATAGTTTGTCTTTTCCAGGATGTTATGTAGTTGAAATCATACAACATGTAGCCTATTCAGATTGGCTTTTCTCAATTAGTAATATGCATTTAAGTCTCCTCTGTATCTTTTCATGGCTGGATAGCTCATTTCTTTTCAGCACTAAATATATTCCATTGTCTGGATGGGCCATAGTTTATTCATCCACTGAAGGATATCTTGGTTGCTTCCAAATTTTGGCAATTAAAAATAAAGCTGCTATAAACATCTGTGTGCAGGTTTTTGCATGGATCTGAGTTTTCCACTGCTTTTGGTAAATACCAAAGAGTGCCATGTTGGATCATAGGTTAAAAGCATGTTTAGTTTAGTAAGAAACTGCCAAGCTACCTTCCAAAGTGGCTGTACCATTTGCATTCCCACCAGCAATGAATAAGAGTTGCTATTGCCCCATATCCTCCCCAGCATTTGATATTGTCCATGTTCTGGATTTTGGCTATTCTAATAGGTATGCAGTGGTATCTTACTATTGCTTTCATTTGCATTTCCCTGATGACATATGATGTGGAGTATCTTTTCATGTGCTTATTTGCCATCTGTATATCTTCTTTGGTAAGATGTCTGTTAAGATCTTTGGTCCATTTATTAATCAGCTTGTTTTCTTACTGTTGAGTTTCAAGAGTTCTTTGTCTATTTTGGATAACAGATACCCAAAGATAAAGACATATCCTCCCCAAAGATAAAGACATATCTTTATCAGATATATCTTTTGCAAACATTTTCTGTGGCTGTCTTTTCATTCTCTGGAAAAATTAAGTACTTTTTAAACTACCTTTTTGTTTTTTTTTTTTTTGAATGAGCCTATGAACCTATACCCAGTTTTTCCATTTAAGGTTTTCATGGCATTACTTCAGCACCAGTGACCATTTATAATATTCCCTCAATAGCTGGGCATGGTGGCTGAAACCTGTAATCCCAGCATTTTGAGAGGCTGAGATGGGAGGATCACTTGAGCCCAGGAATCGAGGTTACAGTGAACAATAATCGTGCCACTGTACTCCAGCCTGGGCAACAGAGTGAGATCCTGTTTCTTAAAAGGAAAAAATCCCTCAATGGGAAAACATATTCCATTTTGTAAATGGTTGAGCTATAAACAAACTCTTGGAACATAATTCATTTGCAGCCAAAAAGGTATCACTATTATAGAACAAGTTTAGGGGAAGGGTGGTAATAAGCTTGATAAAAGGATAAATAGGGTTAATTCAAAGAATTTGACAATAAGAAAAGAAAGAACAGTAACCAGGCTATGAAAATGGCAAGTTTTAAGTGAGGAAATTTTTCAGATATTTTCTAAAATTTCTAATTCTTCATTGATTTCCCTATATTTCAGATCTTGGGAACCCTCTAGTGGGCACCTAAGGAATTGTTTTAGGTGAGCCAAGGAATATGCCTTCAATTTTCAAGTTCATTTAAAATATATATATTTTATAAAATATAAAAAAACTTTAGACCCATGCTTTTCTGACTTCCAGTTCAAGATAATGGAATAAGCATATGCATTTGCCTCACTCTTCTTAGGATCTCAGGGACATGACAGGAAAGTGTTATAAGCAATACATTCATGGCAACATTGAAAAGAAAGAAGGACCAGTGCTCTAGAAACTGTCTAAAAACTCTAGAAAATAGAAAGTAGATGGAATCATACTAATTGGCTTACCTATCATTTCCACAACATACTAGGGGTGTAGTGAAGGTTGGAGCTGGTAAAGCCCCTCTAATAGAGAGGTTCCAAGAATAAAAATGGAGCATCATCATAGAAGGAAGGAGTGGGTTATGAAGCAGTGGCTCAACTATAGTCATGCATCACTTAACAGGGATATGTTCTTAAAGATGTGTCATTAGGCGATTCATTGTGCAACGATCAGAGTGTACTTACACAAATCTAGATGGTATAGCCTACCACACACCTAGGTTATACAGTATAGCCTATTGCTTTTATGCTACAAACCTGTACAGCATGTTACTGTACTGAATACTGTAGGCAATTGTGATACAATGGTATTTGTGTATGTAAACGTATCTAAACAGAAAAGGTACAGTAAAGGTACAGTAAAAATGCGGTATAAAGATTAAAAAAATGGTACCCCTGTCCAGGGCAGTTACCATAAATGGAACTTGCAGGACTGGAAGTTGCTCTGGATGAGTTAGTGGTAAGTGAGTGTGAAGGCGTGGCACATTACTATACACTACTGTGCACTGTATAAATATTGTACACTTAGGCTATACTACATTTATAAAAGATGTTTTTCTTTCTTCAATAATAAATTAACCTTAGCTTACTTATTTACTTTATAAAGTTTTTAACTTTTTGACTTTTTTGTAACACTTAGCTTATAACACACATTGTATAGCTGCTGTATGAAAATATGTATGTCCTTATTATAAAAGCTTTTCTCTATTTGAATTTTCTTAAAATTTTTTTTTTGTTCAAAACTAAGACACACACACACACACACACACACACACACACTAGCCTAGGCCTACACAGGGTCAGGATCATCAATATCACTCTTTTTCACTTCTACATCTTGTCCCACTGGAAGCTCTTCAGGGGTAATAACAACACACATGGAGCTGTCATCTCCTATAACAGTATCTTCTTCTGGAATACCTCCTGAAGGCCCTGCCTGAGGCTATTTTACAGCGAACTTTTTTTTAGTAAGTAGAAGGACAACACTATAAAATAATGATAGTATAATAAACAAACCAGTAACGTAATTGTTTATTATTAGCCTCAGGTATTATATACTATACATAATTGTATGGGCTATACTTTGATATGACTGACAGCACAGCAGGTTTGTTTACATGAGCATCACCACAAACACGTGAGTAACGTGTTTCACTAGGATGTTACAATGGCTCTGACGTCACTCAGCAATAGGAATTTTTCCGCTCCATCATAATCTTTTTGTTGTTGTTTTTTGAGACAGAGTCTCACTCTGTTGCCTGGGCTAGAGTGACCCCCTTTCGTTAATGTTTTGGGCAATAAACGTTTAAATCAAAATCAATATCAAAATCAATCTGGCCTATTGCTTTGCTTCCACTGATTCGATGGTCTCAGGTCTATGGCTGTTAATGGATTGTATCTCTAGGTAAAGAGCTGAAGAGCCAAGAATAAAATGCTCACCTTACAATTTACTTTTGGAAAGCCCAATAGCTTACCTTTTTCACATTTTTGGATTGCAACACAAACATCACGGACTTTCTGATATAAAACTTCTTTATTTTATTTGGCAGTAGGTATAAGTTTAGGAAGTGTTCAGTTTAGTTTTTAAAAATGATATAACAATTTGAAGCACATTGGTGGCCATGACCTCCTTTCGTTAATGTTTTGTGCAATAAATGTTTAAATCAAAATCAATATCAAAATCAATCTGGCCTATTGCTTTGCTTCTTTAAAAAAAAAAAAAAGCTTAGGCATTAAAATGCAAATTTGTAGTCATTCACCAGATTCACTTAACTTGATCATGCTTTCCTTAAATGAAAACAATAGTCTCAGAGTTAGCAGTACCAAATGTGAAAACAGATGGTGTATAAGAAAAAAAAAACCAAAACAGGTGAGGTTGGTGAAGGAAAAAATCAGAGTAAAATATTAATAATAAAGTGTTTACATTTTCTAATATGATGTGACTCAGCAATTCCATTTCTAGGAGTTTATATAGTGGAGAACAAAAGTAGCAAAACAACTATATATTATGACTATTTCCATGTTATTTTGTATTCTTCTACAGTAGGGGTTAGCAAACTTTTTCTGTTAAGGGCCAGAGAGTAACTGTTTTAGGCCTTGCAAAAAAATGATCTGTGGTGGCTCACACCAGTAATCCTAGCACTCTGGGGGGCCGAGGCCGGGGGATCGTTTGAGCTCAGTTTGAGACCTGCCTGAGCAAGCTCGAGACTCCGTCTCTACTAAAAACATAGAAAGAAATTAGCTGGACAACTAATTGTTGTAGCTGGACAACTAACTATACATGGTGGCACATGCCTGTAGTCCCAGCTACCCGGGAGGCTGAGGCAGGAGGATCGCTTGAGCCCAGGAGTCTGAGGTTGCTGTGAGCTAGGCTGACGCCATAGCACTCTCCTCAGGGCAACAGAATAAGACTCTGTCTCAAAAAAAAAAGATTCTTTCTGGACTTGGCCATTCCTTTGTTTAGCTGCCAACCACGATAAACGTGATAAACCTTAAACAAAAAGCAAATTGTTTTTCTATATAGAGCCCCCATAACAGATACATATTAAATCTTAGTTTTTCCCATTAAGTCTTCCCTGATTAAATGGTTGTCCCTGACTATTTTAGCAAACTGAAATTTATACACCCTATGTCAGTCTGATCAGGTTGCCATAACACAATGTCAAAGACTAGGTGGCCTAAACAAAGGAAATTTATTTTCTTAAAGTTCTGGAGACTGGGAGTCTGAGATCAGTGTATCAGCATGGCTGGGTTCTGGTGAGAGCACTCTTTCAGACTTATAGACAAACGGTGGCTCTCTCATTGTGTTTTCACATGGCAGAGAGAGACAGAACAAGTTCTCTGGTGTCTTATAAGGACACCAATACCATCATGAGGCCCCACCCTCATAACCTCGTTTAATCCTACTTATCTCCTAAAGGCTTCATCTCCAAAGAGGTTAGGGTTTCAACACATCAATTCTAAAGGGATATGCTTAGTCCATACATTCTATCCATGCCCCTCCCCCAAATTCATGTCCTTCTCACAGGCAAAACACATTTATTTTCATCCCAATAGCTCTAAAAGTCTTAACTCATTCCAGAATCAACTTCCAAGTCAAAAGTTCAAATCTTAGAAAAATACTGATGCCTACTTTCTAACACTAGATATTCGTATTTAAGTGGTATAAATGGGAACTTGGACATTAGGAATTATAAAAGCTATCAAAGTGATTTTAATAGGCAAGAAAATTTGAGCATCACTGGGGGATTAAAAAAATCCTCAAAAAACAAGTCTATTTCTCATTCAGGCTACAAGTCCAAAGTGAGGCAGAAAGGGAATTTTGCTTATCTTTGTAGTCACCTGAGGCCTACCACCAATGATACCGGCATCTCAACCCCAGTCCTCAGGCTCCACCACAGCAGGGAAAGAAGCATGAAGAAATATGCACTGGCTTGTAAATGCTTTTGCTCAGAAACAACACACCTCACGCCTCCCCTCCCCCAAAACATTTCAGTAGCTGAAGCAAGTCACTTAGCCATGCCTAATTTCAAGGGGATGGGGAAGTGTAATTCTCCCACACACCCAGAAGATAAGAACAAGAAATATTGCTGAGAACAGTAACATTCCTATATTTTCAAATCAATGCTTGTTTTTTTATTTTATTTTATTTTTTTTGAGACAGAGTCTCCCTCTGTTGCCCAGATTAGAGTGCCATGGGGTCAGCCTAGCTCACAGCAACCTCAAACTCCTGGGCTCAAGTGATCCTCCTGCCTCAGCCTCCCAAGTAGCTGGGACTACAGGCGCAGGCCGCCACATCCGGCTAATTTTTTCTATTTTTGATATAGATGGGGTCTCGCTCTTGCTCAGGCTTGTCTCGAACTCCTGAGCTCAAACGATCCGCCCACCTCGACCTCCCAGAGTGCTAGGATTACAGGAGTGGGCCACCGTGCCCGGCCTCAATGCTTGTTTTTATAATGTCCTCTGGACACATCTTTTGGTACCAAGTCTTGAATCTTTTTTTTTTTTAAGAAACAGGGTCTTGCTATGTTCTTGCTATCTGGCCCAGACTGGAGTGCAGCACCTACTCCCAGGCATGATCATAGTGTACTACAGCTTTGAACTCTTGGGCTCAAGCAACCCTCCTGCCTTACCCTCCTGAGTAGTTGGGACTACAGACAAATGCCACTGCCCCGGCTCACGTTTTGAATCTTAAAATGTCTTCTATTTCATTTCATGAACCAATATACAAATACACATATAAATACATCTACAAATAACTTGACATTGCTAAATGATATATATTTCTAATTATATTTCCTTTCTAACCTGTATTGTATCCAGTAAACACTTGATGAATGATCAATGTAATTTTAAAAAGAATGTGAAGGTTATTCCTCCTAAATTAGGTTTGATTTTATGGTTTTGGTAAGTAAGTATGACCTAGAGAAGTAGGCAGCTGATATAGGGTTATTCCAGTTTTCCTTCCCTTGAGAACAAAACAATTTTGGTTAAGAAAGGCACAGCAACGTTGTCACAGTCATTCCTGCCATTTTACTACTTATAAATTGTTGCCAGTTTGCCTTGGCTTTGGATTTTGATTTATTTACACAGGTGGATGAGCCCAATAACTGCTTTGAAATGCACTTGAATAGAAACTCAATACTCCTGGTCTTTCCCAGCATCTAACTCAAAGAAATACTCACACTGCAAAAATGACCACCAAACTGATCATCCATGGAACTAATTTCTCAAAACTTCAATAAAACTCAATCCCAGAACACAAGTATCTATACTTTGTTGTTGTTGTTTATGCATGTATATACGTTTGAGTTTTATTATATAAATGTGCATCAGTGTGAAGCTAATTAAATCATCTTCTACACAATGTATCATTATAAAAAAAATAGATGTATAGGAGATGTAGTGATATGGGATGATCTCTAAAATATTTTAGGGGGAAAAAGGGTAGAGAACAGTGCATATACACCATCATTTGTTTTTTAAAAAATGTGTATATATGCATACTTAAATACATATATACTATTTAACTTCAGAAAGACACACCAAAAAAAAAAAAACCCTGGTAATTTTTGCCCTAGAACAGAGGTAGGAGATTTACTTTTCATTGTATGTCTTTTCGTACTGTTTTTTTTTTGTACTGTTTGAATCTTTTAAAAAAGCCTATGCATGTACTTTCTACTTATAATTTTTTTAAAAACACGATTTTATGTGTTACCATGTAAAACATTCTTATAAACTAAAAGGAAAACAACCAAATGGAGAAATGGGCAGAGGAAAAGGAAAAACAATTTACTACAGAAATACAAACAACTGTCAAATGTGGAAAAGTACAGAACCCATCCCTAATAAAAAGAAATGTATAAAACAATAAACTGTCATTTCCCCTTAATCAATGTGGCAAAAATTTGAAAGCCTTAAAACTTCTGTTACTGGTTAAGAGCATGGAAAACTTTCACTGGTAGAAGTATAAAGCTTGAAAGAGGGCAATTTGGCAGAATACATGAAAATTTAAATGTAAACAGTTTATGATCCAGCAGTCATACATACAGAACTCTTTCAGTAACACTAAACAGGATACTTAGTGTTACTGAAGAATATATTACCTAAGGGTATAGGAGCAGTGTATCATAAGTAACCTAGAGAATAGGCTCTCGGGTCAGACTGCCTGGGTTCAAATCCCATTTCCTAGCTTTGAGACACCGGCAAGCTTCTAATTTTATGGCCTTAGTTTCATTTATAAAATATAATAACATCTACTTCATAGAGTCTTGCTGTGAGAATTAAATAATTTAATATATGCCTTATAAATTAATAAAAGATTTCTTAACTAAGGAACTTGTAATAAAAGCAAAATGATTAAATTTATAATGTCTTTATTTATATGGTAAATATTGTCCCCTACTAAAAAACAATGACATTTGTATTTCAATCTGTCAAGCTTAGCTAAAACATTCATGTATCTCTTTTCTATATCACATATTGACATGATATAGGATGCAGGATGTAAATATCAATTTAATAGACATTAAATAACTTCACACTAATGTAGAATCTTGGATGAATGGTTGAAATTATAGATCAGCATTAAATATGGGTACATGAATACCCTGTATACACAAATAGGTTTAACAGAAGATGTGTTTGCACTGATTTCTGGTCACCAACTTGCTTTCTTTGAACCTTTAAATACCCAATTCCAAATCTTCCAGCTCCTGCAGAAGGGCTGTCTCTTTTTGAATTTTCTCCAACTAGAAAAGTTTAAAATAATGAAGTTATTAAATAGGAAATGAAATAATTATTGGATTGGTAACCAAAATAGCACAGGAGGACAAATTTAGAGAAAGAATATTTGACACTTTCTCAGATCCACTCATAACACAAATTAAAAAATACAGATCAGAAACAAATTCTAATTTGTTGTCTGGTATAAATCAAGGGGGTAAAGAACAGATACGGAATCCCTAGGTTACTCAGAACAGTTACTGAATCCCTTTAGGTCCAGTAAGTTTTCTATTCTGTATTTGGGCTTAGAAGTGCTGCGGAAAAAAAGGAGGAAAAAGGCAATCTGAGATCTGAGAAAGAAGAGAATCTTATATTTCTCTAATATAAGAAACGTCCATTATTTTCAGCAGCAACAGCATACTATGCCTCTTAGGAATAGTGACTCTAACACCATAATCTACATAACATCTTGCCCTATTTAAGTTTAAAACTCTTTAGGAGTAAAAAAATTAAAAAGAATATGGCATGTGGTTTTCAAATCAAGTTTTAAAATCTTTGTGCTCTTTTCCCTGATTAAATAATTGCTTATAATAAAATGGGGAAGGGTGGTGGTGACTACCAGCCCAAATGAAAAATGCAGAAAATACCTGATTTTTTTCTAGCTGTTTTCCAGTTGCTGCTTGTTCTTTCAGTTGTTCGATGGCTTTCAGTTTCTGTAAATATCAAATGAGTCAAGAGGAAGGAAGAAAAAGTCATTTCAAATGCAAATTTACTTATTAACTCAACATATGAATGTGAAACCCGAATAAGGAGAATCAATCATCTTACATTTGTATAAAGAATGATCTGTTAAAATGCTAGGGTAAACTATTTTTTAAAGTTAAATGTAAGCCTTACACATTAAAAACATGGGATTTGACAAAATAATTTTCTCAAGCTTTTAACTGTTATCATATACATACATATGTGTATGGAAATATGTAACTAATTTCATAATTTATTTCAAAACTCTATTGGACCTGGATGATGTCTTTTGCTTTAAAAGAAACCTCAAAATGCAGCTGGGGCTCTAGAGACCTGGTTTCATCCTCAAAGCCACCATCATAATTGCTTGCAATTTTATAAGTTAGTAAACTTCTTTTAGTCTGTTTCTTCGTTTAAAAAAAAAAATTTTGTAGGGCAGGCGCAGTGGCTTGTGCCATAATCCTAGCAGTCTGGGAGGCTGAGGCAAGAGGATCGCTTGAGGTCAGAAGTTGGAGACCAGCCTGAGTAAGAGCGAGACCCCGTCTATAACAGAAAAATTAGCCAAGCATGGTGGCATGCACCTGTAATTGCATCTACTCAGGAGGCTGAGGCAGGAGAATCACTTTAGCCCAGGAGTTTGAGGTAGCTGTGAGCTAGGCTGATGCCACAGCACCCTAACCCAGGTGACAGAGCAAGACTCCATCTCAAAAAATATATACATATATATATATTTTTTTTAGAGACAGGGGTCTTGCTATGTTGCCCAGGCTGATCTTGAATTCCTGGCCTCAAGTGATCCTCCTGCCTTGGCCTTCCAAAGTGGTGGGACCACAGGCATGAGTCTCTATGCCCCACCTGTTTCTTCATCTTTAAAACTGAGATAAATATCTGTTTCTACTTATCTCACAGTTATCTAATGAAATACTGGGTATAAAAATGTTCAGCACATTTCTAGATGAATGCATATTATTTTTATTTCTTTAAAAATCAATAATAAAAGTACTACCAGCTTTTAAATATTTGTAACTAAAAATAAAATCAGTACCATTCCTAAGTACAGTACTTCATAGTGAGAAAGCAACAATGAGAACTGCTACAAGCTTCATACATACCTACCTGTTTGTAGGCATCTAGTACTGCCATATTTACATAAGTCTCACATACTCCTTTCAACATAAACATCTGTTTTTTATTTAAGTCTCTCACCTTCTTTAGGTTCTTGATTTTTTTGTCTATGTCAGGGTCTCCAGAACTTGACTGAGAGATAGTGCTTCGTGGTGTGCTCTGTGGGGCAGGAGTAGGTGTCAAATCTGGACTCTTGTCACTTCTTGCTTCCTGTAGGAAATACTTTTTTTAAAATTCAATTTTCATAATTAAAAACATTAAAGTATTTCAATCAATAGTCCTTGTATATAAAATACAGAAATCATATATGTGATTTTAATCTATACTTTAGAAAAAGAAAGAAATCTGAATTAAAGGCCTCATAAAATATGCTATATACTCTTATAATAGACATGAAATAACTTTACCTGAGTAAACTGGGAGTTATCAGCCAAAAAGCATTCCAAAGTTTTAGATATTCTGGAATGTGCCACTACAAAGATGGTCTGAAAATGTGAAAGGGTTTTTCTACTCAAAGTGTTTAAAGTTTTACTCTTAAAATGCCCTCTCCAAAACTATAAAGATTATGATCAAGTACATGTAATGGATAATGCAGAATAAGAATCCTATAATAGAGATTTATTTATAATCATTATAGATCAATTCAGTTCTGCAGTGAAATGCCATGAGAAACTTTTTTCCCCTTAAAGGGATGCTACATTGCTTCCAATATGATCAGACCTCTGATAACCCTTCTAGCCTCATCCCTCCTCATTGAAGGACCACTGATTCCGAACCACTTTTACTTCCCCTAAGGTGTCATATACTCTTGCCTCCTGGCCTTTGTGTACAGTAGTTCTTATCCACAGTTTCGCTTTCCTTGGTTTCAGGTAACTGCAGTTAACTGTGGTCTGAAAATATTAAATGGAAAATGCCAGAAATAAACAATTCATAAACTTAAACTTAAAATTGCATGTCATTTTGAGTTGCATGATAAAATCTCTCACTGTCCCTCCCAGGACAAGAGTCATCATTTTATCCAGCATATCCATGACATATATGTTCCCCGCCCATGTTTCATTTAGTAGCCATCTCCGTTACCAGATCAACTGTCACGGAATCCTAGTGCTTGTGTTCAAGTAACCCTTATTTTACTTAATAACAGCCCAAAGCACAAGAGTAGTGATGCTGGTAATTTGGATATACCAAAGAGAATTCATCAAGAGCTTCCTTTAAGTGTAAAGGTCAAAGTTCTTGATTTAATAAGAAACAAAAAGTTGTACACTGATTTGCTAAGATCTACAATAAAAAATCTTCTGTCTGTGAAATTGTGAAGTAGGAAAAAAAATCCATGCTAGTTTTGCAGTCACTCCTCAAACTACAAAAGTTATGGCCATAGTCATTCATCTCACTTCATCTCATCATGTCAGCATTGTACCATCTTGCATCACTGCAAGAAGGGTGAGTACAGTACAGTAAGATTTTTTGAGAGAGAAAAACCACCTCTACAAAACTTTTATTAGTGTACTGTTATATTTGTTCCACTTTATTACTAGTTGTTATTAATCTCTTACTATGTCTAATTTATATATTAAACTTTATCATAGGTATGTATGTATAGGAAAAAACACAGTATATCTAGGGTTGGGTACTATCTATAGTTTCAGGCATCCCTTGAGGGTCTTCCAGCCTATCCCCTGCAGATAAGGGGAGACTACTGTATACTGTTCCTTGTGCCTAGAACACCTTCCCCTCACAAGACAACTGGATGAACTCTACTTATTCCTTAAATCTCCCAGAAAATTTCCCCACCCTAAGACTGGATTTGTGGCACTTTCTCAGACTCCCACAATACCCAGTATTTAACCCTACTGTAACACCCTATTGTATTATCCCCCATTAGACTTGGGCCCTTGGCATAATATTTACTTTATGGGTTAAGTAAATACAAAAGCAAAAGAATGACTCTCCCTTTGTAATTATGACAGGACGTATGTTTTTACAAGAAAGGAAAAAGTTATTTAAATCTTTATTAGCCCCAAAGTAGGGTTCCTTCTTCTTCCTTGTAGAGTTCTCAGTGGAATATATAATGCCCCAGGTCTCTAAAACCTTTTACTCAGAGTTGTGGGTAGGATACTCTAAACTCCCAAAGAATATAACATTTCATTTAGGAAGAAAGATTAATGTTATAACTGTGAAAAACCATTAAAGTTACGTGAAATCTGAAACTTATTTTTTTACCATAAACCAAGAATAATTTAAAATGTCCACATTATTATACTTAAATTCTGGTCACTCTCTAGAAAGGATGTGTATATGGTAAGATTAAATTCTTACATTTCAATCCTTTTTTGGTAAAGTCAATAAACTTACAGAAGTATTGCCAGTTGAAAAAATACTAGTTAAATTATATACATCTGACTATTCTATCTTTGGTTATTTAATTCAGGTCTGAGACTGAGAAGGTGTGCTCAAGATGAGATCCTGTCATGGGCCATGTGTTCTATCGCACAGCTCTAACTTTTACTAAATCCAGCCAGTCACCTCAAAAATGTATATTGAAAGGATTATCTTGCAGGTTGGAAATCTTCTGCTATTACTGGAAAAACACTCAAAAAGCAACTCCATAATGGTGGATTAGTGGTATCAGTCTTTAGTAAACACTATGTGTGGGTGCTTGTATGATTGGATTGGAGGAGGACTGATTTTGTAATTATGATGTTTTATATTAACGACATTGATGCTTTTGTTAAAAGAGCCACAAGGCTCTATTTAATCAAGTCAACTATTTTAAAATTGATTTTTCTGAATAAGACATATTGATTCTATAACCTCAAATATTTTTACAAGTTCAAATACCAGAAAAGCATACAAAATAAACAACTAATATTTTATTACAAAGGGATCTTAGTTCAATACCAGTGATGGTCATATTAAAAATATCTTCTGATAAAGGGGAAGAAAGCTTGCTTATAAAAATAAATAAAATTCTAAGTTGTGTGTGTTTCAGAGGGGCCCCCTAAATCTCAACTAGAAAGCATAAGAAGTTATAAGGATATTGCTATAACATAATATTGTTATAATATCTAGGAACAGCAGAGGTCCCTATCTACACTGATGAAGGGACAAGTTTTGCTTTTATTATATTTATTTTAGTTTTATTATATTTATTTTAGTTTTGCTTTAATCCAACGCATGAAGTAGATCATTTTACTTGGAATAACCTAAACCTGACCAATTAAGGTATTTCTGGAGATGATTTTTTAAAAAATTTTGAGATGGAGGTCTCACTTTGTTGCCCAGGCTGGTCTTAAACTCCTGAGCTTAAGCAATCCTCCCACCTCAGCCTCCCAAGTAGCTGGGATTACATGCATTTACACAGCACCCACTGCGTCTAGCTGGAGACGAAATTTATTAGCTACAAATGAGCACAATGACTTTTTTTTTTAAAAGCCCATTATTTTAGCAGAATATGGTTATATAACGCAATTCTATCCCTTAAAATAGTAAGTGCCTACCAAAACACATAAGTAACCTAGATCTGTCAAAATTCAAGAATTACCAGCAAGATTGTCTGAATATTGGTATCCCCCTCAAAATTCATATATTGGAAACTAATACCCAATGTGATAGTATTAAGAGGTAGGGCTTTTCGGAAGTGATTAAGTCATCAGGACTCCACTTTCATGAATGGGATTAATGTCCTTATAAGAGGCTCAAGGGAGATCCCTTGCCCATCTGCTATGTGAGGACACATAGAACATACCTTCTATGAGTATCAGATACCAAATCTGCCAGCACCTTGCACTTAAGACTTCCCAGCCTCCAGAACTGTGAGCAATAAATTTCTGTTGTTTATAAATTACCCAGTATTTTGTAATAGCAGTCTGAATGGACCAAGACATACACTCTGTCTGAATTGCAAAAATGTAGTTACCATGACTTCACTAACCAGACATTTCCAGCCCAGCTGATCACAGTATCATCATGAGCCATACAATATCACAATTTATTTGTCAATTTTTAAACTGACGTGGTTTTTCAACAATATAATCAAATAAAAAAATTATTTTAGAACAATTCCAATAGGTCGACCTCAGTGGCTCATGCCTGTGATCCCAGCACTTTGAGGGCAGAGGCAGGAAGATCACTTGAGACCTGGAGTTTAAGACCAGCCTGAGCAAGAGTGAGACCCCCATTTCTACTAAAAAAATACTAAAATTAGCCAGGCATTGTGGTGCATGCCTGTAGTCCCAGCTACTTGGGAGGCTAAGGCAGGAGGATCACTTGAGCCCAGGAGTTTGAGGTTGCAGTAAGTTATGATGACACCACTGCACTCTAGCCATGAGTGACAGAGTGAAATTCTGTCTTATAAAAAAAAAATCCATTGTTTGGGTACTTCTGATATTTAGATTCCCAGCTGAATAATATGGACATTTCATATAGTAATATAATACTGAGTGTTGAAATGGCTTTATAGTCATATAATTTCCAGCTTCTACTAATAAATACATATTCTAAAGAAAGCAAACTATACTACTTCACACAGGTTCAACCGTAAGGGTCTATAGCTAGTAACCTATTACATATTCCCATTAATAGTGGGACCTCATTAGGGTCTCAGGTCTTAAAGTCAGGTCCATTTTCTTTATCACCCATTATACAGATAGGACTACTTAGAAATTCACAGGCAAACAGAAAAGAAAGATATTCTGCCCATTCAACTCTAACTCCAACTATCTCTTATAATATAATAGTCAATTCTTTAGACTTTAAGGCTCACAGCTAATTTAAACTGATTTTTTGTTTTGTTTTGAAGAGACTAGTGCCCCAAATACCTGTTTTGCAGCTTTCTTAGCTTCATGCTTCCTTTGATTTTTAAGGGCTGTTTTTGATAATGGCTTATCATTTCCTGGTTGTGGCTTCATATTCTGAGGTGGTTCCTCTTCATGCTATGGAAATATAAAACAAACAATTTTGAAACGGAGTCCATTTTTTAAAAGACATACACAACAAAATTATATACTTTTGCTAGTATAGGATAAACTTATTTTATCAAATTTATTTGAAGATTACTGGTAAAGATAATTTCAACAGTCGTCAGTAGTGGCACACCCCAACTGCCACGATGGATTTAATGGTCTTCCTAGTAGTTTATAGGTATTTTTCAATTGTATAAGAGCTGGCAAAATTCTCTTTAGTTTTGTTCAAACAATATCACTTTTCTTATGACTATTGCAGACACATGGTTCTTATGAAACTAGATACCAATAACTTCTTCTGAAGTCTTTTTGGTTCTGACTACTGTCAACAGAAGCCTAGCTGCCTTGCTTCTTTTTTTCACACAAATGATTACTTGCTAGATCTTTATTTGTAAAAATAGAGGTTACAAGATTAAAAATAAAAGCAAATGAAAAAACAGTAAGAAAATAAGTCAAATAGAAAGGGGTAACTGCATAACAATAAACCTGAGATTAACATAATGAAGAGGCCAACAAAAAATTAAATGGTTTGTCAGACTATACAATGAAGATAATCATTTCCATCAAATATTAGGTTAAGTATGAAATGTCTGATTTTCTTAAGTACTATGTTTGATAATTGGTATCTCTGACATTTCACTTTGATATTTCTTGTTTTATTTTTATTGTGAAGATATATCCTCACTCTTTCAAATGCATGTTTTGGCTTGTGATTATCCTTCTAATTTTTTTTTACAGCACTGTCTGTGAAACCATGGGTAAGTAAAAAATGCGTGTTATTTTTTAATGTAAGTTCCATCATGGAACCAATGCAGTGCAGACAGCTCAAAATATCAATTAAATGCTTGGGAAGGACATGGCTAATGAATGCACAGTATGTTGATGGTTTGAAAAACTCCATTCTGGTGATGTTAATCTTGAAAACGAGTCACGTTGGCAACCTGACACGAAGGTGGATAATGATGAGCTGAAAGCTATAGTGGAAGCGAATCCATCTCAACCTATGTGTGAATTAGCAAGGTTTGACATTACTATTCTGACAATATTGGACCATTTAAAACAAATTGGCAAGGTAAAGAAGCTGGATAAATGGGTTTTGCATGATTTAAGTGAGCCTAAGAGAAATTGTCTCAAAGCTTGCTTGTCTTTGCTGTCACGATAGAAAGGCGAACCATTTCTATACCGTATTGTTACACGTGATGAAAAATGTATTCTTTTTAATAATCGCAAGCATTCAGCACAATGGCATGATAAAGATGAAGTGCCGAAACACAGTCCAAAACTGAATATTCATCAAAAGAAAGCTAACGGTGTCTGGTGGTCCAGTGCTGGTATCATCCGCTATAGCTACATGAAACCTGGTCAATCGATTATAGCAGATGTCTACTGCAACCAATTGAATGAAATGATGAGGATGCTTGTAATTAAGTGGCCAAGATTTGTCAACAGAGACAGGCCCATCCTCTTGCAAGACAACACTGGACTGACCACTTGTTGCACAAACAACATTGTTCAAACCACAGCAGCTGGACTTGGAAATTGTCTGTCATTGACCATATTCACCAGACCTTGCACTGACTACCACTTCTTCCAGGCTTTGGACCACTTTTTGCAAGGAATAATATTCAGTTCTCATCAAGCTGTGGAAAACGCCTTTTTCGATTTCATCGCCACTCACTCTCCATGCTTCTTCGCTGCTAGCATAAACAATCTACTGTTAAGATGGCAGAACTGTCACAATAGTTTAGGCATATACTTTGATTAATTGTACTTCTCTTGTTTGAGATATAATAACTATACTCTTGATCTGAAATCGAACATTTCACATTTAATGACCCATTTCAAATTTACATAACCATATACCTACACTGCAAGACGGAGAAAGAGCAAATTAAGTATAGGTTCAATGTATCTCTGCGTAGCTTCAAGCAACATATACAGTATTAAGTCATGGCACTACAACTCCTTATCAGATTCATCTACTCATTGATTTCTATCTACATTGCTATTATTTTAATATAACCTGTCACTTAGGCTCTGTAATACTTAGCACATCAAAAGTACCAGTTCTCCATAAAGTTTCTTGAGTACTAGGTCTCAAATATGCATTGTACTTATAACTCCTATAAGGAAATGAACAGGCTCAAACATTTAAGATACAGAGTGTTCTACATTTGTAGAACAGACAAATTTTGAGCACAAGCCTCTTTCATTTCTTTTTTATTCACATTGCATAAAATATTTAGTTAAGATATACAGTATTTGCTGAACATTGATTTATACATAACATTAAAATTTGTTCAATAGTGGGTTCTTCTATAGTACCTTGCTTTGGGTGAAAATGTTTCTGCTCATGAAAATTTTGATTAAAAATGATGAAAGAACAAAGTTACAAGTCTCCCCCACACTTACAAGCATCATGTAGCCACTAAGAGCCTTTCATTTTAGACAAAAAAAATCATGCAACTATTACAATTCATGTGGAACCTATCTATCCAGCTTCTTTACTTTGCCAATTTGCTCCAAATGCTCTAATATTGTCAGAATAGTAACGTCAAGCCTTGCTGCTAATTCACACATAGGTTGAGATGGATTCACTTCCACTACAGCTTTCAGCTCATCATTATCCACCTTCGTGTCAGGTTGCCCACGTGGCTCATTTTCAACATTAACATTACCAGGACGGAACTTCTCAAACCATCGATGTACTGTGCGTTCGTTAGCCACATCCTTCCCAAACACATTTCGTTGATATTTTGAGCTGTCTGCATTGCCTTGGTTCCACGATGGAACTCATATTTGAAAATAATATGCATTTTTCACTTATCCATGATTTCACAAAAATTGCTCTAAAATTATTTTGAAAGATAATCACAAACCAAAACATGCATTTGAAAAAGTGAGGATGCATCTTCACAATAAAAATAAAACAAGAACTATCAAAGAGAAATGTCAGAGATATCAACTATCAAACTTAGTACTTAAGGAAATCATTTCACTTAATAACCTAAATATGTTTTTGTATAATTTTACTCAAGTAACTTAACAACAGTGTTTAAACAGAAACATCTCAACAGAAGTTAAGAAGTCACAGATGGCTGCTACATTTTGTTTAGTGTAAGAGAAAGGGTTATTCTTTTGTTTTTGTTTTCCTAGGGGTGAGAAATGGCACAAGAGAGGCATAGGAATATTTATTCTTTGAAAAAGTATCTACTTCCTTGAATGCCTAAAAATGAGGCGACTATAGATTCCTCTTTACTTGGTACAGTTCCAGTTTATAGCTGTTGTATGATTACTTTTCTGGTAACACCAATAATACTGTTCATTCTTAGAGCAACTTTATTCCTTAACACCATTATAGAAACTCAGGGAATTTAATAAATGCTCTCCTCTGAGCTCTCAAATGTAACATTTTTAAAGCAATTTGACCAATGCCCTGGTCATAACTTTACAACAGAGGTGGGAAACTAACGGCCTGAGGACAACAAATGTGTTTTGGTTGACCAACAGTGTTTTAAAAATTGAGAAATTCCCATAAGCATCCAGACTCATTCTGTCTTTTTTTTTTTGAATCAGAGTCTCACTTTGTTGCCCGGGCTAGAGTGCCATGGCGTCAGCCTAGCTCACAGCAACCTCAAACTCCTGGGCTCAAGCGATCCTTCTGCCTCAGCCTCCCGAGTAGCTGGGACTACAGGCATGTGCCACCATGCCTGGCTAATTTTTTCTTTATATGTTTAGTTGGCCAATT
>CAUYRT010008009.1:0-48815 GCA_963574885.1 Lepilemur ruficaudatus
ACTCTGGAAGGCTGAGGCGGGAGGATTGCTTGAGCTCAGGAGTTCAAGACCAGCCTGAACAAGAGCAAGACCCCCTCTCTACTATAAATAGAAATTAGCCAAACAACTAAAAATAGAAAAAAATTAGCCTGGCACTGTGGTGTGTGCCAGCTACCTGGGAGGCTGAGGCAGGAGGATGGCTTGAGCCCAGCAGCTTGAGGTTGCTGTGAGCTAGGCTGATGCCACGGCACTCTAGTCCAGGCAAGAGAGTGAGACTCTGCCTCAAGAAAACAAAAAAACAAAAAATCAGGTTTTAAACACTATCTTGTATTGTTTATGTACATAGATGTGTTTTATATAGTTCTGTTACTATGTTTAAATAATTGTGCATTCTTTTCCCCTTACCACTTTTTAATTTTTTCTGTGTACTACCATAGCTGTCTTTCCTAATGCCTAGTTTTTCCACTTATTAGTGACCTAGCAATTTTCCAACATTCATATTGGCTTTAGACAATCTCTGATATATTTTTCTTAGGTTAAAGCAACTAAATTTTGTACTAGATGGAAAAAATCGCCTTTTAAGGATATTTAGCAAAATAAGATTAATTTCTAAAGATATGCAGTATTTAAATTCAGGTTTAAAATGTGAACCTGTGGCTTAGAGCAAAGTATATAAAGATTAAGCACTAAATAAAGCAGTTTTTCTTTCTCTAATGTTGAAATTTTGTTTGGTTAATTACAGTTTACTAAAATCAGGGATTTCCTAATGACTAAGAAATTTTCTTCAGAATCTGAGTCCTTTGGACTTATACTCCAATAACACATGTGGATGATATTTAATATGATCTTTTCCCCATTTGTCCTCCTGAATATATATCACTAAAATATTTTTTATGAGAAAAGCTAACAAATAGAGTGAATATCATTTGTTATTGCTTTATAGTTTGGAAAGCACGTTTAATGTGCGTTATCATCTCAACTAAGACACATATTTACTCATCTTAAGTATTCCATTAAAAGGCTTATTCTTGTTTTGGTTTGAGACAGGGTCTCATTTTGTTGCTTGGGCTAAAGTGCAGTGGCATCATCATAGCTCACTGCAACCTCCAGTTCCTGGGCTCAGGAGATCCTTCTGCCTCAGCCTCCCGAGGACCTGAGACTTACAGATGCATGTCATCACACTTGGCTAATTTTTAAATTTTTTTTTTTTTTCAAGATGTGGAGTCTTGCTATGTTGCTCAGGCTGGCCTCAAGCAGCCCTCCCACCTTGGCCTCCCAAAGTGCTAGGATTACAGGCATGAGCTGCAGTGCCCTGTTATAAAAGCCTTGTTCTTAAAGTAAATGTCTTTACCTACTTCCCAGCACATTGTATATTTTTAACCTTATCTTTCAGGGGGTTAGTCTCTGTAATTACTAAGTGCTCCTCTTTAGAAATGTCCAGCAAAAATGTCTGTAGGAACTATTTGATATAATACCATAGTCTTTGAGCTTAAATTGAGAGAGTTACTTTTATTCTTGGGGCTATCTAATAGTCTTCAATAATTCTGTGTCTAATTTATAAATAAAAATCTAGGGGAGTACAAGATTCTTCTTTATACCTCAACTATGTTCTCCAGACTGAAAATGTTTACAAATATTTATATAGTTATGAATGTCTCATTTTTTAAAAAGTGAAATTAATTGAAACAAAACACAGTATTCTTTTGAATTATGAAATAGTTAGAACAAATAAAACATACCAATAAAAGTGCAGATTGCTTTGTTTTTATTTTTTTCTGAATAAAAAATGTGGTTACGCTAAATAATTTCATGGGAGAAATATGAGATAAGGCAGAATTCACTGAGAGACCACATCATCCCCTTCCTGTTCTCCACTGTCCAGATTTTGCAGTGTATTGCTCAATGAATGCATAAATTTTAGTCAGGATATAACACAGAAAACTTTTTTTCACTTATGCTGGCTTTGAGTCTTTAAATGCCTTTGTTTTGTTTTGTTTTGCCTACAGTCATTTTTATTTTGAAAAATGTGAAAGTAAATCATACTTAAGGTAAAACTATTTTCTTTCTATAGAGAGAAATAGCCCGGAAACTTGCAAATCCTAAGCAGCCAACAAATCCTTTTCTAGAGATGGTGAAATTTCTGTTGGAAAGAATTGCGCCTGTGCACATTGATTCAGAAGCCATAAGGTAAGCTAGAAAATAAGTTCTCTCAAAAATAGATTTTAATATGAAACAACAGTGTAGTAAATTCAAATTTTGGGCCCCTAAAGAGACCTAAAAACCTTCTCGTATGCCACTTTGTAATGGCAGACACATGCATCATTCAGCTTGAAAGTCTTATTCACTTTTATGATCTTTGGCTTTAATTAATGCTGTTCCTTTTTGAAGCATTCTTGTGTTTATTTTTAGCTTATCTGTGCTCATTAAAGAAAACCTAGAACATAGAGATAGTTAGAAAAAAGAAAACTTTAGATCTATGTGGATATCAACCAACCTCTGAATTTTCTTAAAACATTTTAATGGCTACATAATATTCTGTAGTACATATTATAGCACTGTTCACTTGATGTCTGAGAACAGAATGGTATATTGTAGAAAAGAGGACAAGATTGTCATTAGATAAATCTGGTTTCAAAATGTAATTCTACTTTGTGCCTTTGGAAAAACTCCTAGTTTATCTGAGTTTTCGTTTATTTTCTACTTCATTGTGGGTATAATAATCTTGTTTGATGATTATGAGAATTAGAGATAATATTTTTAAAAAGTAAGTAGCCTAAGGCCAGGTACTAGCTCATGCCTGTAATCCTATCATTTTCAGAAGCCAAGGCAGGAGGATTGCTTGAGGCAGATGTCCAAGACCAGCCTGAGCTACATAGCAACAAGACCCCATCTCTATAAAAAATTTTAAAAATTAGCCAGGCATGGTAGCATGTGCCTGTAGTCCTAGCTTCACAGGAGGCTGAGGTGGATCATTTGAGTGTAGGAGTTCGGGGCTGCACTGGGCTGTGATGTACTCCATCCAGCCTGGGTGACAGAACAAGACACTGTCTTGAAAAAAATTTTCTGATGCTAAATAAAGTGTGAGCAAGAAAAAAAAGAATAAGCAGCTTAGCATCATAAACATTAAATGACAGCAATTGATTTTTATTAACTATTCCCATAATTTCAGATATTTCAGGTGGTTTTAATGATTTCCTGTTTTAAACTTTAGTGGGTGATTTTCTCTTATAGTAGTCATTTTTGCAGTGGATTCACTATGTGTCTCTTTCTGTGTTGGGTCACCAAGCAGTTTTGGGTTCTTTTTCCAAACAGCCTAGAATTCAGAATCAGTTCTAGTGCCCAAGCCACTGTTTCACATTATATAAATCACTGCTATGGTTGTATCAAATGCTGATTGTATTAGTTTGCTAGGGCTGCCATAACAAAATACCAAAAACTGAATGGCCTAAACAACAGAAATTAATTTTTTACAGTTCTGGAGACTGTAGCCTAAGATCAAGGTATATCAACAAGTTTGATTTTTTTTCTGAAACCTCTCTCATTGACTTGCAGAAGGCCTCTGTCACACTGAGAATCCAGATACAAATTCATTCTTTTACAACCAGCTAATTTTTTACAAAGATGCTAAGAACATACAATGGGGAAAAGACACTCTCTTCAATAAATAGTGCTAGGAAAACTGGAAAACCACATGCGGAAGAATGAAAGTAGACCCCTATCATTCACCAGTATACAAAAATCAAGTCAGAATTGACTACTTTAAAAAGGTTTCCTTATGCTCTAATTTTCTTACTTGTAAATAAGGAAACTAAGGATATAAAGTTTTAAGGGAATCATTGTTCACAGCTGGGTATTGTCAAAAATCATAACTTAAACCTAGATGTATGTGATATTTTCCATGTCACTGTCCTTTGCTCTGTACCATTTGATTTTAATGAGGCAGACCAAGGATATGATACAGTAAAAGTAGGCACGCTTGCCTATGCGTATTTACTTCGAAAGAGACATGTAATAGCATTAGGAAATCAAGTCCCCCTTGAAGCCTCACCGGGTTTCATTACTTCAGCAAATTATGAACTAATGTTAGATTTCCACTGTGAAAAGACCAAAAACTCAATTTTTTTCAGTAGCATCATGAGTTGTTTGGGCTCAGAGAAAGCAACTATGGCTAAGATTTCTAATAGAATAATTTTATGCAAATGTTAATTTATAAATTTTAGTGAGAAATAAGTCATATCATCCTTCCATGTGATCAGATCTTCATGGAATGTTAAATTACAGATACAGGGTTTATCCGTTTAACATACACTTACCAAAATGGAATGATTTGTAAAGTACATTGAGTAATTGGAGAAGATTACAGAACCCATCTTGTGTGGGAAGGGTTTATTGTTAGTAAAGGCTCCTGAAATAATGCAGCACTTAGGATGCATAGTGAAAGGTAGTAGGAATTCTAGGGATTAGCCCAGTGAAGACTGCAAGGGGAGTATAGTGTAGGTAACCATCCCTGTGTCCTAGGATACATTATTTAAGCTACTCTGAGGTTCCGTTTCCTCATCTTTAAAACAAGGACAACAATAATTACTACTCACTAGAGTTATTAAGAGGCTTAAATAATATATAAATATATAAAGCTCTTAGTATAATGCCTGACATATATTAAGTGCTGAATAATGTTAGTAATGATTCCAGGAACAAAAACTAGCAGATACAAAAGAATAAAAGCAAAAGGAATCAAGAAATATTTTTAAAATTGCATGTACTTTAACAGTAATACAGGATTTTGAAAGCAAGGGTTGGGGATAGTAGAAAATTGTTCTAAATGTAACCTTTTATTTCCTAAGTTTTTCCCCCAGACATATATTATATATCCATAGAAATTAATGTACATATGCTACAGTTAATTAATGTTCTATAGGTAGTTTGAAAACAAAGTAGTCATTGTGATAATGATTGAAACCTAGGAGAGAGGGTAAAGTTTTAAAAAGAAAAAGGTAGAGGACTGAATCCTCAGGTTAATTAGTAATTAAGGGGCTAGCAGAAGATACGGAATTTATTATTTAAAAAAAATTTTTTAAGGGGGCAAAGTAAAAATCAGAAAAAAATGATGTCACAGGAACTAAAGAGAGACTAAAAGCTGGAGGGGTCAGATTAGGAAAAGGAAAAAGAAATCACAATGGTTAGAACAGTTTCTGGTGAGGTAGCAGAGGCAAATCCAGAGTACCATGGATTCAGACATCGACAGTGCTTCCCAACATTTACATTATGGTACACAGAGAAAATGACAGATAATATTTGAGCAGAGAAGACTGCTCAAGCGTGGTGTTAACCAGCCTAGTGGGAACCCAGTAGGTCCCACTTGGCTACCCTGAGGTTTGAGATTATCAAAGATATAAATAACCTTGTCACACTTCCAAACTCTGTTTCAGGAGATAAATTGAGATGTGTGGACGACCAGTGTATACAGTTTGGCTATGAAAAGTAAAGGAGAGGGCCGGGCGTGGTGGCTGACACCTGTAATCCTAGCACTCTGAGAGGCTGAGGTGGGAGGATTGCTTGAAGTCAGGAGTTCGAGACCAGCCTGAGCAAGAGCGAGACCCTGTCTCTACTAAAAACAGAAAGAAATTAGCCAGGCAACTAAAAATAGAAAAATTAGGCCTGGAGTGGTGGCTCACACCTGTAATCCTAGCACTCTGGGAGGCCGAGGCGGGAGTTCAAAATCAGCCTGAGCAAGAGCGAGACCTCGTCTCTACTAAAAATAGAAAGAAATTAATTGGCCAACTAGAAATATACAGAAAAAATTAGCCAGATATGGTGGCGCATGCCTGTAGTCCCAGCTACTCCGGAGGCTGAGGCAGAAGGATCGCTGGAGCCCAGGAGTTTGAGGTTGCTGTGAGCTAGGCTGATGCCACGGCACTCTAGTCTGGGCAACAGAGTGAGACTCTGTCTCAAAAAAAATAAAAAAATAAATAAAATAGAAAAATTTAGCTGGGCATGGTAGTGCTCGCCTGTAGTCCCAGCAACTTGGGAGGCTGAGGCAGGAGGATCGCTTGAGCCCAGGAGTTTGAGGTTGCTGTGAGCTAGGCTGATGCCACAGCACTCTAGCCAGGGCAGCAGAGTAAGACTCTGTCTCAAAAAAAAAGGAGAGAAAATGGAGATGATGGAAAGTGAGTAAGCATGCAGAAGTCTTTTTGCTGTTGTTTTTAACTAAACAATTTTGAATATTTTTGAAAAGAAGAGGAATCAAAGATGAGAGAAGGGGAATATGACTATGATGGAGCAACATTCCTAAGGAAGCAGAACAGAAAGAAGGACAACTTACCTCATGACATGATGAAATAATAGACACACATTAAAGGAGGGTAAAAGATAAAGTATGGAAAATTAGAGGAGTTTTTATTTTTACTCAAGGGCTCCATTATTCTCCCTTATGCTAAAGATGAGATTGTCTGCTCAACGGAAAGATTTAGACCTGAGTTAGAAAGGTGAGGATTTGTAACAGTTGTTGGACAGCATAGGAGAGAAAGAAACACAGATTTCCCAAGCAGTTTTGAAGATATAGGTGGATTGGTAATGAACTTTTGCTTTATGATACCCCTGTGAAGTATATGGAGAATATATTATTTAGCTAATGTATAAATGAGGGAAAATACTTTCATAACAGGTAGGACTACAATCCTGGTTTCAAGACTTGGATCTGTTTTTTATGACTTCTTATAGTGGTGATTACCAACATTACAATGAAAGCAGAGATTATTTCTGTCATGTTTTACACTGTATTTCCGTTATAGACAGTAAGACTTGAAAAATGATGGGTAGTCAATAAATATTTACTAAATAAGTAGATACATGGACCCTATCATAAGTAGTCAGATGCATTTATAAATTTTTTCAAACACATTTATAATCTTGTTAAATTCATGCATTGTTTAATAGGATTTCTTAATAAACTTAATTTGGAATATTTTTCTCAAATTGGAAACAGTTTTTGAAAATATATAATGTCAGGGCTAAAAATTTCAGAAAAAAATGATAGAGTAGACAGAAGATTTCTAGGTGGAACATAAAAGCACAAGCATTGAAAAAAATACTTTTTTTCGTCTCTGCACGATACTGTTAAGAAAAAGAAATATCAAGCCACAGACTAAGAGAAAATACTTGAAAAGTATGTATTTGATGAAGGATTATATTGAGGATATGTAAAGAACTCTGACTAATCTATCAGACAAAGGACTTGATTTTAAAATGGTCAAAATACTTGAATAGGCACTTTACCAATAAGATACATACATGGTAAATAAGCGTAAGAAAAGACAGTCAACACCGTTCCTCATTAGGGAAATGCAAATTGAAATTATAATGAGAAATACCACCACACACTCACTAGAATGGCTAAAATTAAAGAAACTGACTGTCTCAAGTATTGGTAAGGGGCGATATGGGCTCACCAGACCAGGTCTTGGTGAAATGGAAAATAGTTCCTTGTAACAATATATGTTCACGTAACATCACCAGCCAACCCAGGGATCCTAGTACTAGATATTCACCTAAGAGGAATGAAAACATACACTGCCATAAAGACTTGTACTTAACTTATTTTAGCAGCTTTATTCATAGTATCTGTAAACTAGAAGTACCCAGAAGTTCATCACATGGTAATTGGATAAACAGGCTGTGATATATTCATACAGTGGAATTTTTGTTTCTTTCTATTCAGTAATAGAAGGAAACAAACTCTGAGTATGTGCAATAACATGGATAAGTCTTGAAAGCATTATGTCATGTAGACAATGTCAGGCACAACATATATGAAATTCTAGAAAAGGCAAAACTATGGTGACAGAAACCAAATCGGTGGTTGCCTGGGTGGGAAGAGGGAGAGGTTGAATGCAAAGGGGGAGTATAAAGCAATTTTTTATGGATATGGGAATGTTGTGTATATGTGTGTGTGTGTGTGTATCTCCTCAATAAGACACCACTAGGATGGTTATAATAAAAAGGTGTGTTGGTGTAGATGTGGAAAAATTAGCACCCTCATATATTGCTATTAATAGTAGGAATGTGAAATGGTAGAGATGCTTTGGAAAATAATTTGACAGTTCCTCAGAAAAGTTAAACATAAGAGTTATCACATGACCCAGTAGTTCCATTCCTAAGTATATGCTCAAGAGAAATGAAAATATTTATCTGTGGTCATACAAAACCTGAGCATAAATGTTTATAGGAACATTATTCATAATAGCCAAAAAAAATAGAAACAACCTAAATATTCATCAACTGTTGAATGGATTAATGAATTTTCTTATATCCATATACTGGAATATTATTTGAAAATAAAAATGATACACTGAGATGTACTGTGACATGGGTAAACCTTGAGAACATGCTAAGTGAAAGGCATTAGTCACAAAGACCACATATTTTATGATTTCATTACTGTGGAATGTTCAGAATAGACAAATGTATACAGGCAGAAAATAGATTCGTGAAAACCTAGGGCCGGGGTAGTAGGGGGTAAACAGAGAGTGTCTGCTGGCGGCTGAGGAGTTTGGCTTAGGACAGTGAGGGAGTGTGTTCAACAAGTAGCTCGTAATGGTTGTACATTCCTGTGAATATTCTAAAGACCACCGACTTGTACATTTTAAGTAGGTGAATTATATGGTATATAAATTATACTTAAAGCTAATGTTTACACACACACACTTACCAAGTTGTTTTTCAAAGAAAAGTTACTGTATTATCTGAAGATATTAATGAATGTTTAAATCTTGTGATACAGAAGGGGAAATAAAAGTGCTAAAATTAGTTTAAATTTCAACATCTCTATCCTTTTTTTTCCTTTCTTTTTTTGAGACAGAGTCTTGCTCTATTGCCCCAGGCTAGAGTGCAGTGGCATCATCATAGGTCACTGCAACCTCAAATTTCTGGGCTCAAGCAGTCCTCCTGCTTCAGCCTCCTGAGTAGATGCTATCACACCTGGCTGATTTTTTCTATTTTTAGTAGAGACAGGATCTCACTCTTGCTCAGGTTAGTCTCAAACTCCTGGCTTCAAATAATCTCCTGCCTTGGCCTCCCACAGTGCTAGGATTACAGGAGTGAACCACCGTGTCTAGCCCCTATGTATATTTTGTACTTAAATATACCAAAAATTTTATCCAAATCTTTATTTGAATATTTGCTATGTACTAGGTTGTTGTAATAATTTAATGTTCTGATAATAAGGTAGTGCCTTCTTCAGTTTACTGATGTATAAATAGAATCTCAAAATAAAACACATTTTTTTTTAACTTATACTAGTACAGTGTTGCTGCATAGACTGATTTTTATTGACCAGATAATATTCCATTTTGTGGTGGTAGTTTGAAAAACTAATTCCGTGATTTGGGGCAGTTAAATAATTTCTAACTGATGAATCTGATTATGAATGATGAATTGCTTTTTTGCTCTAGAAATAAAATTACTGATTCAGGAAATTACCAGTGATTAATTTAATACATTTGTCCATGTATATATATACTATTTGTATTTTGTTTTGAGTGAATTTTCATTTGTCCATTCAGGAAACTGAAAATGATCTCTTTATATATGGAAATGAATATTAAATTGCTTATACTTACAAAATATATCACTAGTATGTTGTATCATTTAGTTCTGTTATTTTTCAGTAGAGGTTTTATTAAACATTAAATTTTTTAGAGGGTTACACTAAAAAGGACGCTCAGCTGTCAAATTAAAGACAGAGTTTTCGCTTCTTTCCCCACAGAAATTTCTCTGAATGTGATCTTTTAATATTCTATATATATTCTGTCACAGTGCATTTAGAATACAGTTATTAATCTAATAGTGTTACTAATTTACATTTTCTTCTTTTAATAGTGCACTAGTAAAATTGATGAATAAATCAATAGAGGGGACAGCAGATGATGAAGAGGAGGGTGTAAGTCCAGACACAGCTATTCGTTCAGGGCTTGAACTTCTTAAGGTATTTTTGAAACAGTTTTGTTTGCATGTATTTCCATAGGATCATAATTGGCATTCTTTTCAGGATATGCAAAAATCAGGCTTATTTCATTGGAAACTATTGGAAAGATTAAAAATTTGTCTTAGAGATCAGATTACATAAAATATTATTTTTACATCATAATCATGTAAAAATATTTTGCATTATAAAATATTTTTTGGTTTTGTTGTTTCATTCATTATTTGCTTGCCTGCTGTTCCTGTAACATTGTATGCTAAATAATCTAGTGTTAACTTTCTAAGAACCTGTGTCTGGGGCAGTAGGACTGCTCACTGTAATTACTGTATGACAGCATGTCTGATTAGGAAATTGTTCAACAACTGGTAATCATAATAGATGCCAAAGAATTCAATGAATTGAGCAATTAGTAAGAGCCAGGTGACTTAACTTTGTGGACACAATATGACTTAATCTAGGGAGAACACAATGTCATCAAAGGGACTAGTTCTTGGCATATTTAAGAAATCCTTGGGAGACTGGCCTGACTGGAGAAAAAGGTTGATTCCAGATTATGGAATGCCACTGGAGCAGAAAGGTACTGTCAGAGGCTTTTAACCTGGCTTTCAACCAGCTACAGCACTTCATAGAGCTTTCAGTAAAGAGGGCAAAATACTGAAGGCAAAGGGACATTGAGGCCATTGCAACGTAAGCTTAAAGGAGAGAGACAAACCACTGCAATGGACATTAGACAGAAAAGAGAGTGATGGGTCTTAGATATCATTTCATTGAAAGAATAGATAAGATGCCCATGAATAAGATTTTGATTATATTTTTAATAATTGAATTATTTTTAAGTAGTTTTACAAGTGAAGATAAATGTTTTTGATAGGTTGCCTTTTATTCTATTTTTCAAATGTAATTTTCCATTTTTCTGTAAATAAAATCAGATAACTAAATATTATCACTCCAAACCTCACCAAACTTCTCTGCATTTTATGACCCATTAAATAAATGCTTATTGAATAAGTTAATGCTCTCTGTTCACTCTTGTCCTTGCCTCTCTACATTTAAGCCCTTATTCCTGAACTGAATTGTTTAAATTTTTAGAAGGTAAACTTTGTAGACATGTCATATATAACATGCTGAAAGTTCCTTAAGGATAGGCTGGGTCTTCTGTCATAATAAATGAAAAAATAATTATGTATTATAATTAAAACTGTACAATGTCTGCTGATAGTTATGATAAAAGGACTTTTTGATAAATTTCACTTAAAATACTTTATCATAAATTATGTTTTTTGCCAGTCAAATAAAGTTCTCAGGGCCGGGCGCAGTGGCTCATGCCTGTAATCCTAGCACTCTGGGAGGCCGAGGCGGGCTGATGCTCAAGGTCAGGAGTTCGAAACCAGCCTGAGCAAGAGCGAGACCTCGTCTCTACTATAAATAGAAAGAAATTAATTGGCCAACTAAAAATACACAGAAAAAATTAGCCGGCCATGGTGGCGCATGCCTGTAGTCCCAGCTACTTGGGAGGCTGAGGCAGTAGGATCACTTGAGCCCAGGAGTTTGAGGTTGCTGTGAGCTAGGCTAACGCCAGGGCACTCACTCTAGCCCGGGCAGCAGAGTGAGACTCTGTCTCAAAAAAAAAAACATAAATCTCTCAGGATTTTGTTTGCATTACACAAAGATTGAGTCATTAAGTATGGAGCTTTTATTTCAACTATACACATTCCTTTACCTAAAAACGATATATTTTCGAACTGATAATTGTTATTAATATTGGAAATTACACTCTAAAAAAAGAGCCAGGTTTTTTGCATTCTAAGTAGCAGAATAGAGTAAGAGGTGAAGAAGAAAATAGGGCAGAGGCTGTGTATCAACTGTCTCAAGGAAGTAACTGGAAGCTACCACACAGTATTTCTGTTAATGAGTCATTAGCCACAACTAACTGCAAGGGGGAGACTAAGAGATGTCATCTCTATTCTGTTTAGCATATGTACCCTGGAATTTTATTTATTGCAGAAAGTAATTCTCATTTTTTAATGTATTAAAACCATTGTCTGTACTTCTAAAGCTATATCTGTTCCTCCAGGTTCTGTCTTTCACACATCCTACCTCGTTCCACTCTGCAGAGACATATGAGTCCTTGTTACAGTGCCTAAGAATGGAAGATGACAAAGTGGCAGAAGCTGCTATACAAATTTTTAGGAATACTGGCCACAAAATAGAAACAGACCTTCCCCAGATACGATCGTGAGTATATTTTCTCTCTTCGTAAACATAAACGTTTATAAGTATGGGAGCCATAGAATCATTGTTTTCTTTTCATGTAGGAAGATAGGAGAAAGGAAAGACAACTTTTATTTAGAAGCTACTTTTCTGTATCTTCCTTTGTTTTGTCTGTCCCTTGCCTCACATCCCTCCCCCACCATTAGAATATAGGCAGAGTAACAAACTGAAGCTGTTTGTTTATAACAGAATGATTTTAAGATATTAATAATCAAAAGTTATCACAGAATTTTGTTTTATTATATTTGTGATTAATATATCTTTCTAATCTGTATATTCATCTTTTTCTATCTAACTGGATTATAACTTCAATAACTACCACCTAAGGCAATCTAATAGCATACTTAATATAATATTTATTAGTTGCTTGGTTGTTGGCAGTGATACGTTTGTTACTTTGATCCCTTCCTCTAGATCAGCTTTCTTCTCGTAAAAATGAAGTACATTTTGGTATTTTCACTTTGAAATCTTGTTAGGGTAAAACTTGTGCTTAGAGTTTATATTTATACTTAAAATACATCTTTTGGAGGAAGAATACATTGCTGATAGCTATTGAATCCGGTGTTCAGGATATATGCAATAGTTGGTTGTATATCCAGATACATACTGGTTTTTCTTCACAAGATGATAATAGGACAAGTAGATTCCTAAAGTTTGTATAAATTTGTGAGCCAGTAGTTAATTTGTGAAATAATTTGATATTTCTTATACATTCTCTTCATTCTCAGTACTGTACTGGCTAATACAAAAGAATTACCACAGTCCCTGCCCTCAAGGAGTTTATAATCTAGAGATAATAAACTTTATACACAGTAGGATAAAGTTTCTGGTGAGTTTTTCAAGGTAGGAAAAACTATACATTTTTTAAGGGATAGAGTTAGAAAAGGGAACTGCAAAATTACGAATACCTACTTAAAGGGTAAATATAAAAAATAAGTCATGGGACAAAAGGAAGCAGTAGAAAGATGGATGGAAGAGTTAACTTTGGATATAAGGAATAAAACCTCCTTTTCTTTAGACCAATAGGGAAGGAATGAGATAATAACTAGAAAGCAGAAAAGCACAATACTAAGCACCTCAGTAACAACCCTGATGGCAACATTGGATTATAGCACTCTAGGAAAAGAGAGAGGTTAAAGTTGATTTTTCTATCATTTCATTTGGCTATGAAACATTAATACCTTTAATAACAGTTTGGTTAAAATTATGTCTTACTTTGTTACTCACGAGTGTTACAAGAAATGTTACTCTGGAAAGTGAGTTTGTGAAAGGAAGACTCAACAGGGGAGAGGAAAGACAACTTTTATTTAGAAGCTCAGTCAAGAGCTTAATTAAGCAAGGCTAGTAAAGCATGGAAACCCCTATCTCCTAATCCCAAACCTCCATATAAAGAAACTTGAGGCAAAATCACAAATGTCAAATCAAACATATACTAACTAACATAACATACACTCCAGTTTTTGGTTGAGGAGCATGGCCTGGGGCCTGCAGTATTCCTTTTGATATCTAGCCTTTCATTATCATAAGAGGGCCAATGTCACCACTGCATCTGATACTACTGACTTTATAATCTATAAAACAGGATCTTTTCTAATTGTATTAAGTGTATGCCAAGTATCTTTCCTTAAATTTTTATTTTGCCTTATAAATTTTCTTCTGATTATGTAAATAGTTCTATGGTCATTGTAAAACACTGAAACTAGAAAAACACTGAGGAAAAGTTTCACTATTAACATTTTGATATGTATAATATTTATGAATGTTCATCTACCTGATCTGTTTGTCTTGTTTCTTATGGGTTCATATAAACATGTTATTTTCTTCATTCTACCTAACGTTTTTACATTTCATCTATATTTAATGCTTTAAGACTGTAATACATTTTTCCATATTTTATAGGAAGACAATTTTAGATTACTCTTCAATATCAGTAGAGAGGTTAAATGTATGGATTTTGAACAAAATGGTTATCTTCAAATCCCAACTCTAACATTTCCTTCCTTTGTCATCATAGGGGGCTTAAATAACATCTTTTTGCTTTAGTTTTCCCATCTGTATAATGGCTGTAAAAATAGTCCACTTTGGATAGTTGTGGACATTAGGTGAATTAGTCCAGGTCAAAAACACCTAGAATGATGCCTGGCACATGTACTCAATAATTAGATATTTTTCTTATTAGGTATAGATATCTTTAGGTATTCTTATTACCATTCTACCAATAAATACGTGTCTGTGTCTTTGCATATTTTCTTTCACTGGTATTAATATTTCAGGCATTTGATAAAACTTGGCCTTTTGCTATTCTTTTTTTGTGGCTACTTTGAAATAACTGAAGGGCTTATAAAAGGGAGCTACAAAATTAGGAATACCTACTTAGAGTGTAAATGTAAAAAATAAGTCATGGGACGAGCTTTAGATTATAAATTAAGGATGGCTTGTTTGTTGTTTTTCTATATTCGTAAGGTAACTTTAAAATGAAAATTGTCTCCTGAAGTAACCTTTTTCTTGAGGCATTTTTTTTTCTTGGTTTCTACTTGGGGACAGAGAGGGAGCTTTAAATCTTTCGATAGATCAGATAAATTTTAGGAGAGGCTTCTCTACCAGCATACATCCAAATAGGGAAAATGGGAGACAACGAAAAGAATACTTGTTGGTTTCTAAAAAAACTTTAAAAAAAACACTATGTATTTTTTTTGCAGGACCTTAATTCCCATTTTACATCAAAAAGCAAAGAGGGGTACTCCACACCAAGCAAAACAGGCTGTGCACTGTATACACGCCATATTCACAAATAAAGAAGTCCAGCTTGCACAGATTTTTGAGGTATATTTAAGACATAGGATGCATTTATATTGGTCTTTATTTTTTAAACCTCTGTGGTTTGATGAAGATGGGAGCTAAATGTTTTTTAAGCTATTTATAGGTAGTCCTGTCCTAGAACATAAATTCCTTGGGAGCAGGGATTCTGTCTATTTTATTCAGCAAAGTATTTCCAGCCTTTAGGTCAGGTTATATGTTCAAATGCTTCATATTGAAGGATGTTGTGTGTCTGTGTTAGAACATTTTACTTCATTTTAGCTTTTTAGGTTCAGTTGTCCATTTATGCTTAGAAAGTATTTAGTAGATGGCTTTTAACAACCCAGTTTAAAGTACCTAACAACCCTACCTGAGAATTAATCCTGTTTCCCTTTTTTTACATACAATCTTTGGCCTGATTTTGTGTTAGAAAGGTATTCTTATTATCATAAATTGGAGGTAGTGTGAACAGAACCCAGTGAATTCTTATTTTTATGATTCAAGGTCATTTAAAATGTCCCACAGGATAAGAAATTCACCAACATAGCAAACCTTTTGTTGTAGATGGGTTGAAAATAATGCTGATTTGATGAATCAGAAGCATTCTTGTTTTTATTTCTTTTAATAGGCTTTACTTTTTTTTTTTTTTATCTTTTTGCTACATTCTGTCAATCATAAAATTTTAATAGGTGAATTAAGAAGCAAGTGTCTAATGTGGTTGAAGTTAGTTATCATATCATTAAAACAGATTGGTTTGGGCGTAATAAATTCAGGAGGACTCAGGAAAATTTACTGTTTCTGTAGAATGTCTGTATGTTTATGAAACAAATTGGTAATTTTGTCTGTTTTATTTTTATAGCCACTCAGTAGGAGTCTGAATGCTGATGTACCAGAACAACTTATAACTCCATTAGTTTCATTGGGCCACATTTCTATGTTAGCACCAGATCAGTTTGCTTCCCCAATGAAATCTGTAGTAGCAAATTTTATTGTGAAAGATCTGCTAATGAACGACAGGGTAAGTTCCTCATTTATTAAATTTAGAATTGTGAAATTAAGACTATTTACATCTTTGTTTATCACAGAAACACTTCCATTTCTCTCTACAATAAATTCTCTTTTCCTTTTAAATTATTGTATATTAGCCCTTCTTATTTATTTATTAAATTTCCAAATGACTTCCTGATTTCAGAGTAGCTATTAAGAGAACTTAACATTTAAGAAAGGAAAAAATGAGAAGATGAGATTGGGGAATCGTGAAATAAAATATATGTCAGATGCTATTATCCTGACCTTTGAAGTACAGTTTACAGTTTTCTGGAGTGCTAGAATTTTGTTTTATTAAACATTGTTAAAATGTAAGTGAGTTTGATTTTTGACTAGTTTTTTGACCACATTGCACTTTTGGCACTAGATTCATTGAATTGTGTGTGTGTGTGTGTGTATATTCTGATTTATTACCTCTGAGTTTGAACCCAGGAATGTATGTATTGAAAGTCTCCCTGAGTGATTTCTGAAACACCTCTTGATTGTGAATCACTACTTTACCAAATGTATCTAAATTAAAGTGTAATTGAATAGACACAAACTATTCTTACATGCTGGGTTTTGTATATGACTTTCAATTAAGTGCTAACTTATCACAAATCCAACTTATCCAAACATCTCTAACCCACCCACAGTCTAGTAGTCTTGAGCCCTCAATATCAGGAAATTAAAAAGAAAGACACCTGCTAGTGCACTTTCTGTACCCACATCCCCCCACCTTTTGAATGCAATAGACAAGGAGGGAAGAACATGACCTAGGTCTCATTTCCCATCCTACACATCTATGCTGTTGTGTGTACTCTTGACAGATGTGGCTGTCAACAAATGTGAAATTTAAGAGACCTCTTAGATGATGACTTAATTATTGATAGATCATATTTTAAGATAGTCTTTTTTATTATAGTAAAATTTATGTAATGTAAAATTTGCCACTTGAACTGTATAGTTCACTGATATTTTATATATATATCTCCACATTGTTGCCTAATCACCACCACCATCCACCTCCAGAACTTTATCACCCCAGACAGAAACTGTGTACACTTTAATCAGTAACTTCCCATTCCCCCCTAACCTAGCCCCTCATAAACTTTATTCTTTGTGGCTCTATGAATTTGCCTATTCTAGATATCTCTTATACAATATTTGTCTTTTTGTGTCTGACTTATTCCACCTGGCATGTTTCCAGGCTTATCCATGTTGTAGTATGTATCCAAACTTCATTCCTTTTATGGCTGAATAATCTTCCTTGTATGTTAATATATTCCACATTTTGTTTATCTGTTCATCTGTTGATGAACATTTGGGTTACTTCCACCTGTTAGCTATTGTGAATAAAACTGATAGGAACATTTGAGTCCCTGTTTTCTGATTAGTTGAGTATATACCTAGGAGTAAAATTGCAGAGTCACATGGTCATTCTATAATTGAACTTTTTGAGGAACTGCCAGACTATTTTCCACAGTGGCTGTACCATTTTACATTCCCACCAGCAAAGCATGAGGGTTCCAGTTTCTTCACATCTTAAACAACACTTGTTATCTCCCTTTTTAAAAAATGATAGCCATCCTAGTAGGTGTGAAGTAGTATCTCATTGTGGTTTTAATTTGAAGTTTCCTAATGAATAGTGATGTTCAGGATCTTTTCTGTGTGCTTATTTGCCATCTGTATATCTTCTTTGGAGAGCTATCTATTAAAGTGCTTTACCCACTTTTAATTGCATTGTTATTATTTTTTAATATTACAGTACCATTTTGCAGTTAGATAGATTATTTGTTATTGCTAAGTTTTAACAGATCTTTACATTTTCTGAATATTAAACCCTTGTCAGATGTTTGCCAAATCCAAGATCATGAAGATTTCCCCTATGTCACCTTCTAAGAGTTTTATAGTTTTAGCCCTTAAATTAAGATGGTCCATTTTGAGTTAATTTTTGTATATGATATAAGATAGCAGTCCAGCTTCATTCTTTTGCTTCTAGATATGTTTTTCCAGCATCATTTGTTGAAGAGACTATTCTTTCCCTAACGATTGGTCTTGGCCCCCTTGTTAAAAATAAATTGGCCACATATGCAAGTATTTTCTGGGTTCTCTATTCTATTCCTACAGTCAGTATGTCTATTCTTATGGCTGTACCAGCCATACTATCTTGATTACATATAGTAAGTTTCAAAATTGGAAAGTATGAATCTTCCAACTTTGTTCTTTTCTAAGTTCTGGTTACTCAGAGCCTGTGTTGATTAGCATAAAAAACTTAATGAGCAAAAACTTAAAATTTTTTCTTTCTAAAAGCTAAATTTATTCAATTGTCTACAGTCTACAGGTGAAAAGAATGGAAAATTATGGTCTCCAGATGAAGAGGTTTCCCCTGAAGTACTGGCAAAGGTAAATTTGTGTAGATCTTGATAACCTTTATGTTGAAAAAGGGAACATTTGTAGGTATCCTTTTAACAAGCATTTTTTAATGAAGTGCTTTATTGTAAAATCCTTAGCAAAAAGTTGTTTGTTTCTCGGGGATATTGTAGTTATTTATTGTATACATATACATCAGTGTTTTCTGCCTGTTAAAACAATCTCAGTGAGGCTGTCTTACACAGAGATTGATTGTAGAATATTGGTGCTCAAAGCAACTCAAGCCTAACCCCACCACTACTATCTACAAACATATGAATATTAACTTGGTGACAAGTTAGGTGATTGTCACCAATTGGTGACATTTGATAGATATAAATTAAACCTCAATAAGCTGATTTTTAAAGTGGGTTTGGGATTTAAAATAAGAGATTATATCATCTTCTTTGATAATCTGTTTCACTTTATGTAGCTTCATTGTCTTCATGTAGTCTATCAATTCCTTTTGGTCAATAAATATATAGTGAATACTACTTAAATTTTTTGGCCAGTTTTTTCACATATACTAACAGTCTTCTGAGTAGAGGTCTCCAACTAATTATGACTACAAATTTGGAAACGCCAGTTTTTTTGGTCAGAATGTTAAGTGCGACAGAATCAAACTTGATGGTTTCTTCAAAGTAGTTTTTCAGGTCTACAAAAAAATATGAAAGCCTATCTAAATTGTTTTTAATCGCTGTAATCAATATAAAGTATACATTTTTGAATAATCTAAAAATCTTAGACAGGTGTTTAAGTGTGAAAAGCCTGAGTTCTACATCCAGACTTTGAACAGATTATCACAGTAATGTGTCTCAGTTGCCTTACCTATTGAGAAAAAAGACTACCTCCCTCATAGAGTTTTGTGGGATATTAAATAAGTTAATACATGTATAGCTCTAAGAAAAGTGCCTGGTACAGATTAAACACAGAATACATAATAGTTCTTATTATTACTGTTATTATCCAGTAGACTTGTCTAATAAAACATAGCTACTGCTGAGGATAAATAATCTCATTAATCTAGTTAGTATAAATTGATCTTCTCTTTAATTGGAATTTTAAGTTGCTTTCTTTTTTTAGCATGTTAATGTTTTATAGGTACAGGCAATTAAACTTCTAGTAAGGTGGCTGTTGGGTATGAAAAACAACCAGTCTAAGTCTGCCAATTCAACTCTTCGGTTATTATCAGCGATGTTGGTTAGCGAAGGTGACCTGACAGAGCAAAAGAGGATCAGGTGAGATTTTTCTTTATTTCCAGTTTTCTGAGCTCAGAAATTTTGGTAGCGTTTACATAGGAATTATTTGCCCGATTAATACTAAATGTTGTAATTTCACCATGTGCTCTGGAATTAAATTTTGTATACTCAGGGTTAATCTTTGTACTAGTATATTATTCTTCACTCCTAACGACTGTGAATTTTTTTCCAGTAAATATTTAGTCATAATCACTATAGTCTAATGTTAAAGTTAGTGTGAACATTTGGTTCAATAAAACAGATATTTTTTGAATTTCTACTCTTTGCAAAATACTATGGAAAGCATTACAGCAAAAACAGATAAGAAAAGTCCCTGCCTTCAAGGAACTTACCCTGCAGTGAAGTGATTAAATAAATGGAGTGACTTGAGTGCCATGAAAGGAATTAAAATTTCAGTTGTGGTTCAAAGAAGGGAGAGACAAAGCCTCTTTGTGGTTCTACAAATGCAAAAAGAAAACAAAATTGTTAACATTTCTACACATTTTCACTCTTCAAATCTATAAAACTGCCGTCTTGTTTCTGTTCCTTTTAAGATGGAAACAAAAGCTCGATTTTTCATGATCCTCGTTTCTTTCAAATCCTTGATTTACTAGGTGCCAAGAGCACCAACAGACAGAGATAACTAAAGAATTCTACTTTTGTGCTACGTTGCTTTTTTTTTGAGACAGAGTCTCACTCTGTTGCCCAGGTTAGAGTTCAGTGACACAATTTCTCACTGCAACCTTGAATGCCTGGGCTCAAGTAATCCTTCCCACCTCAGCCTCCCAAGTAGCTAGGACTATAGGTGTGCACCACCACATCTGGCAATTTTTCTTCTTTTTTTTTTTTATGTTTTGTAAAGAAGGGATCTGCTGTGTTGTCCAGCCTGGTCTTTTTTCTTTTTTTTTTATTGAGACATAGTCTCACTCTGTTGCCCGGGCTAGAGTGCCGTGGCTTCAGCCTAGCTCACAGCAACCTCAAACTCCTGGGCTCAAGCAGTCCTTCTGCCTCAGCCTCCCAAGTAGCTGGGACTATAGGCATGTGCCACCATGCCCGGCTAATTTTTTCTATGTATTTTTAGTTGGCCAATTAATTTCTGTGTATTTTTAGTAGAGACGGGGGTCTCGCTCTTGCTCAGGCTGGTTTCGAACTCCTGACCTTGAGCGATCCGCCCGCCTCGACCTCCCAGAGTGCTGGGATGATAGGTGTGAGCCACCGCGCCCGGCTCAATGAAGGCTTTTTTGTTGCTGTTAATAAAAAAATTTCCAACATACACAAAAGTGGAGCAAAGAATATAACAAAGCCACTTATACCAGCTACCAGATTCACTGACAGTCGAGACTGCCGTACCTGCTTCAGCTTCGTAGGGCCCCCCGTTTCCAATGCTTTAATGATAGCATTGCAGAGATTTAAGAAAATAACCATTCTTTCGGGGTTGCTTACTGATGGATAGCTGGAAATGACATGAGCTCTGGGGTTTGCTTTAAATAGTTCAGCCATGACTACCCTTTCCCAAGAAAAAAGGATGGTTGAAGCAATTGTGCAGTTGTGGCTTGTGTTTGAAAGAGAAATAAACTGGATACAGCAGGGATGCCGGTGTCCTCAGGAAGGCAGGAAAGGGGGCAGGGCCAGGGGCGGTATCTATGTGGAGTGTGCATGTTCCCCCCACGTCTGCGTGGGCTTTCTCTGGGTACTCTGGTTTCCTCCCATGTCCCAGAGCTGTGCACGTTCAGTTCGCGGGCGTGTTTACATGGTTCCCGGGTGAGTGAGCATGGGGGTGTGTGTGGGTACGCCCTGTGATGGGATTGGTTCCCACCTTGTGCCTTGAGCTGCCAGGACGGGCTTCGGCCATCAGTGACTCTGAACTGGAATAATTGGGTTAGTCGTTTGTTCTCTTACTTATTTTTATTAATCTTTCTTCAATGTATGTATAGCTCCCATTCATGTCAATGTTTAATAGTAGAAGTGTTTGGGGTCTTTATTTAGAAGTGTAATGATTTTTTGTTTTTTCTTTTTTGAGACAGAGTCTCACTCTGCTGCCCGGGCTAGAGTGCTGTGGCGTCAACCTAGCTCACAGCAACCTTAAACTCCTGGGCTTAAGCGATCCTCCTGCCTCAGCCTCCCGAGTAGCTGAGACAACAGGCATGAGCCACCCTACCCGGCTAATTTTTTTATATATATATTTTTAGCTGGCCAATTAGTTTCTTTCTATTTTTAGTAGAGACGGGGGGCGTCTCACTTTTGCTCAGGCTGGTTTCAAACTCCTGACCTTTAGCGATCCTCCCACCTAGGCCTCCCAGAGTGCTAGGATTACAGGCGTGTGTAATGATTTTGTGACCAGACACATGCTGTGCGAACTTAACTCTTGATTATATCAATTAGCCTATGGAAAAATCAGTTTCCTTTTACATCGTTCTGCTTCAAGTCCCAGTTTCTAGGAACCTATTGACGACATTAAGTGAGAACGTATATTGCATGAGTTATAAGCCAAGTCCCTAAGGTCAGTCCACGTTCAAGAGGAGGGGAATTAGACCTCACTGCTTGATGGGAGGAGTGTCAAGAAATTTGTGGTCATCCTTAAAACCACAAGGTGTAAAAAGTGGAGGGTTCCAGGCTCCATTCCAGGGATAACTGGGGTGGGGGCTGGCCCAGGTCTTGGAAGAGGTGACTGCAGCTTGTTGGGGGAGACGGAGATTTCTTTCCCTTTTCTCATTTTTTCTCCCCTAACATTTTAAACGCACGTGTGAGCGACTACTTCACACAGGCACCGGGGCTGATCCCTGGGGATCTAGAAGAGAATCAGAGGGGTACCAGGTGCTGCCAGGAGGGCAGACAGACAGAGGAACTCTCTGAGATGTGATGGAGGTCCCAGGGCCTTGGGAACTGGAGGAGGCAGCTGTCCCTGTCTAGAAAGTGAGGAACTTCCCAGGGCAGGCGACGCTTCAGTATAGTCATGCGAAGTAGCAAAAAGGAGCCTGGTAAATACGGAGGGTGAGGCGGTAGGTGTTTCCAGATGAGGGAACAGCAAGGCCAAAGGCCTGGAACATTCTAGGGATAATGGAGCTCTGTGTGATTGTAGAGCCCACGCAGCTGGGGAGCAGGTCAGGAAGGCCAGCCTGAGGAGGGAGTCTGAGTATTCATCCTAAGGGGACGGGGAGCCATGGAAGGGTCCTGAGCGGAGGGGTGACGTGGTCAGAGTGACTGCTGTGTGGTGAGTGGAACTGCCCGGAGGGGCAGCTGTCATTTGGGATGGGGGAAGATACAGGTGGTTTGGACCATTCTTGGAGCTGAGACAGGGTGGGCAGGAGTGAATGGCCCTTAGGAGGGTGAGTGGGGGACTGGCTGCAGGCAGCGGGGTAGGGAGGACAGGGGAACAGCCGTGCCAGGGGAGACTGGTCAGGGTGGCAGCCACTCTCCCACCACCCAGCTTTGGCTCAGCCTGGGGCACTGGCAGCTCCTTCCCCATAAGGCAGGGTTGGGTGACCACAGGACAGGTCCTTTCCCCACCCCACCCTCATTCCCAGCTCTAAAGGTGTCCAGAGGCTGTGTCCCTGGGACACCAGGCTTGGGCTGGGGATGGGCCTCAGGCCTCCTCTCAGGAATGCTTTCTTCCCACTCAGGCAGCTGCTGATGCCAGCATGGCCAGATGGCGACATCTAGAGGCAGCCTCCACCTCCCACTGCCTCACCCGCAGAACTCCCCAGCTCCTCAGGATTTAGTGACCAAGCCACCAACCAGGCAGAGCTTGGAAGAGGCGAAGCTCCTCCATCCCTCTGGGCCAAAGCCCAGTGCAGGGCCAGCAAAGCCCCTGGGACTCCAAGTGAGCCATGGACACTCTGCCCTCCCACAAGCCCAAGAGCACGCTGGCTGGCTCGTTGACAACATTCCCTGTCCCCACCCCTGCACTGCTTTGTTTCAGAGGAAGAGATCCGAGCTCAGCCAACCCTCCAACACTCAGACGGGATGTCCTCACCTCCACCTGGAGGTACAGTCCTATCCTGTGTCCCAAGCCCCAAAAGAGAACACAGAATGGCCCTCACCTTTGCTGTAGCGTTCCTTTCTAAGTTAATTGTTCATTTCTTCCCACCCACACCCTCTGGCACCAGACGCTCTTAGCCAACTCTCCTCGCTTCTTTTCGCTACCACGCTGCCTCTCACTGTTTTTCTCTGAGTTCTCCGACCGCCTTTTCTTTAGCTCATTCCTCCTCACCTGCTCCTCCCTTAATCATCTATCCGTCCCTCCCTCTGTCCTCCCATCCTTCCTCACTCATCCCACAATCAGCCTGTGCGCCCCAGGCAGGACAGAGGGCCAAGCCTGAGGGATGGGGTGGGAGGAGCCAAACAAGGACAAAGTCCCAACAGCCCCAGTGGCAACACCACAAGGTGAGTAGGGGATTGAGGCAGGATTTACTGCTCTGCCCCCCACCCCCACACTGATGAAGGGCAAGACACGCCCACAGCCCTTCCTGAGACCCTGCATGACCTTGCTCACTTTCCCCTTTGTGGAAGACACCTGAGGGCCTCCCTGCCCACTGTTAATGGAAAAGAAGCCAAACTCTGTAAAATAATTTTTAAAAGTTTATTCTGAGCCAAATTTAAGGATTATGGCCCAGAGCCACACCCAAGAAACCTTGAGCAAGTGGACTCGCTGTGGCTGGGTTACAGTTTGGTTTTATACATTTCAGGGAGACAGGGCTTACAGGTAAAGTCATAAATCAATACAGGGAAGGCATACACTGGTTTGGTCCAAAAAGGTGGGACATCTCACAGGTGGGGGTGGCTTACAGGGTATGAGTGAGTTTAATCTGACTTGTAATTGGTTAAAGAAATGAAGCTTGGTCTAAAGGCTTGGAATGTTTTAAGTTCAGATAAAGAAGTCTGTTAATGAGAGACAAGCTACTGGCCATATATTTGTTGTGTAAATTGAGGATCTGCAGGTTTTTCTTGTATAGCCTTAGGCCCATTAATGACTTACAATGGCTATCTCCAAGAAGGGAGGGGAGCATGATAAGGCAGGTCTGACCTCCCTATTCATGGCCCCAACTCAGTTTTAGGGTATCCCCTTAGCTGAGAGGGGGTCTATTCTGTCAGCCAGTGGGGGGGAGCCTTAAGATTTTATTTGCGTTCACACCACCCAGCTACATTTGGCTAGCCCCTTTCCCCCCTCACCTTCCCTGCAACTCCCATCCCTACCGCCTCCCTGGTGCCCCTGGTGCCTGGTCTCCAGACCCACTGGATTGGTCCCTTTCCTGTGCTTCACTCCACTTACTCTTTTCCCTGGTCTGGCCCCTCCTGGTCCCTCCCCATTGTGGCCATTGTCATGGGCCTCTCAGCCCCCAGCTGTATGGGGCCACCCCTGGACAGCCCACATGCGTTGCCCCAGGGCATGCAAGGCTTGTGCAGGGTGGACAGAGCAGCAGCTGGGGGCAGACATTCCTTCCGTTCATCTGCTGCAGGGACAGTGAAGTTGAGCACAAAAGGGCTGTCCAGAATCCTGCAAAGGCAGGAAGAGTTGAGATCTGAGATAGAGGCGGCTTTGGATAGCCCCTCCACAGATCACGTTTCCAGGGGGTGGGGTGAGTAACGCGCCCCAGCCTACTAATTCCTTTGCTAGTGAATGAACTGCAACCTTGATCTTCCTGCTCTCCCCTTGCTTCCCCCAAGCCAGGCGATTTCCCAAACCAAGGCATGCTTGCTGGTAAACAGGTAAGTCAGGGACCAATGGCGCAATGACTCTCTGACCCACAGGAGTCAGTAAAAGGTTCACCCATCCCGGAGGAAGCTGCTTGGAGCACTGGCTGGCCACCAGGTAGGGGAACCCTTTAAGGGCATTTAGTAGCATCAGGTAAAATGGAAACAAAAACTCGAGAGATGAGAAAGGTAAAAATTATACCTATAAATTTAATTTTCCCCCCTCGGGTTAAAGAACCCAAACAGCTCAATTTTTAAAATTTAATTCTCTCAATCTTCATCTATTTTTTTATTATGTTCCAAAATGATGGGACATCGGAATGTGTAAGTGTACATAGCTTGACTCATAACAGCCAAAGAAATATCAAAAGCATTTTAACAAATATTTTACTCTCAGCAACAACAAGGCTTCTACCTTCTTTTCAGCTCTACCAACCTCTCTTCTCAGGCCCACCCATCCTGAGCCAAAATTCAGCAAAAAGAGATTTTTCACACATTATCATCCCCTTCTGAAAGCCCAGTATTGGGACAATATGTTGGACTTGGTTCAAATCCCGGCCCTATCACTGTGTCATGGGTGTTTTTCAACCTCTAGGTCTCAGTTCCACCATGTTAATAAGGGGAGTAACAGTTTCTGTTATTTTTATCAGACCCCAAACACTCCTCTTTTTACAAACTTTCCCTCCCCAAAGTTTGCTCAAGCCCAGCTTAACCACCCCAGCCCACACTACAGTGTCAATGACTTAGTATTTGTATTTGCATTTTAAGAAGTACCCATGGGAACAGTCCTTATAACTGAGCTGTGTCACTCCAGGTGCAATGAGATCCGGCTCAGTTAGTGGGGGTAGGATGGAGGGGGGTCTTCAGTTCCATCTAGGTAGCTGCCTAGACCTTTTTCCTGAAGCTGGCTCTGCATTTAATATTAACACAGAAGCTGGTTTGACAAGTTGGTTTTACAAACTCAGTTAAATACTATGACATCCCAGCAGGCCTTGGCATTGAGCGTTTGGAGACCCTCACAACAAAAACACCTTCACTTCCTTTTTCTTTTCAGGTCCCCACACACATGGTTAACACTAAATGAGGACTTCCTGTGTGGGCAGCAACCACCAAAAATTTGCAGAGCCGCATAATTCTCTTTTGGGTGGATTCATGAACAGCCTAAAATCTTCCATGGCCAAATAAAAGGTGGTGAAACAAAAGTTGGCCTAATCTAGGATCCTAAGGACTAAAAAAATAAGCATTCAAACTGAAAGAAACCAAATTTCATTTTGTCTCTTTTATTTACAAGTTTTACTTAAATACTCAAATGGTTAGAAAATCAGTGTCAAATATGAGCATTGGTATACAGCTTAAAACACAAATGTCAGTAATTATTGAAGAACATGGTTAATTATTACAAGTAAATGCGTGGTAACAAATATTTTCCAGGAGGCAACTTAAAGCCTTAGGTGCCTAAGGAGTAAGGGACAGAGCCTCAGTCGGCTCGGATGGTTATAGGGCAGTCCAAACATGCTTTCCACAAGGTGATGCACTGTCACAGCTGTGCCACCAGCCTTTAGCCCCAGCTCCAAGGCTACACCAGGGCTTTTTCTGCTGCAGGAAAGAGTCACATTTCAGAAACAGAGGAATCACCTTCAGATTAAAGTTGGACGGCTCAGTTCCAGGATATGCTACTTTAACCTGGGAAGTTAAGACTTCCTAAAAGCTGTCAAATGAAGACAGGTCACTAGGGGCTGATGGACAAAAGTCAAGCCAGACTCATTCTGGACAGTTTTTTTTTTTGGTTACATATAATTATGCTCTTCTTTAATTAGCTCAAGTTCAAGCTGTTTATATTTCACTTACGCTTAAAACGTGCCAAAAAATAAAAAATAAAAAGATGCCAACTTGACTGTACCTAAACTAAACTTTACCCAGCGTGCTAAATACTAGATATTTTTAGGCCAAATGTACTTCCGGGAAAAATATGTTTATATATTAACATACCATAAACTTTACATTTTCATTAAAATAAATTAGCTTTAATGTAACAAATAACATCTCAGAAAGCTAAATCTAAGTATCCTGATCTATCATATTAATTTGAATTTAGAATACCATCTTATCTATCCATTTTGATCAAGCCCCAGAATCAACAGAGCTGCGTTTATATAAAAACACTAGATTATGCCAATATTATCAAAGTGTCTTACCTAAAATGATAAATATGCAATGTGAAGCACCAATGCATACTTTCTTCAAAAGTTACATCCAAAATATTAAATGTTCAATCTCATTTTTTAGTTCATTTAAAAAGTTTCAGTCTTGGCAGGGCATGGTGGCTCACCCCTGTAATCCTAGCACTCTGGGAGGCCGAGGCAAGAGGATCTCTTGAGGTCAGGAGTTCAAGACCAGCCTGAGCAAACGTGAGACCCCCATCTCTACTAAAAAATAGATGAAAAAAAAATTAGCTGGGCAACTAAAAATAGGAAAAATTAGCCAAGCATGGTGGTGTGTGCCTATAATCCCAGCTACTCGGGAGGCTGAGGCAGGAGGATCGCTTGAGCCCAGGAGTTTGAGGTTGCTGTGAGCTAGGCTGACGCCATGGCACTCAAGCCTGGGCAACGGAGTGAGACTGTCTCAAAAAAAAAGTTTCAGTCTCAATATTGAAATCTCTGTATAAAAGAAGTAAGAAATGCTTTGCAAGACCTGACAAGTACTTTTAGCCTCCTCTAAATCCCAGTGTCCTGAAACAGTAGCCCATGTGCTTTAGGAAGGCCAATGACAGCAGAATAGTGGTCAGGAAGACAGATATGCTGGGGTTTAATCAGACGATCTGGGGTTTCCAGAATTGGGGCATTCATGGAAAAAACTGACGGTTCACGGTGGAAAAAGGCAGACAATATATCAGCCTTTGTTCTCTCTCAATATACCAACTAGAAAGCAGGAAAATTTACTAGGCAGAGGAAAAACAGATATGCTTGGAAACAGAGGTGGGAGAAGTCTGTGTTCTCTCAGCTGTCTCACAAGTTATTGAATCAGATAAATTTATGACCCATGGTAGGCTCCAAATTAGGATTCAGACACTTTATATGCTGGTAAAGGCTCCAAAGGTACTTCAGGGTTTAGCTGGCAGCAAGAATAAAGGACAAAGAAAACGTCAGGTAAGTAGAGTCCTCAGTTATTAATGTATCAACAAACATGCTAGCAGGATGGGAGTGATTCACACTTTCTTTTTGAGTTAAGATCTAAGAGATCAGGCCTGGCACTCATGCCTGTAATCCTGGCACTCTGGGAGGCACAGGCAGGAGGATCGCTTGAGCCCAGGAGTTTGAGGTTGCTGTGAGCTAGGCTGATGCCACCGCACTCTACCAAGGGCAATAGAGCAACACTCTGTCTCAAAAAAAAAAAAAAAAAAAATTTAGTATTTCAGAAGAGAAGGAATACTAATAGTTTCAGAATAAAGGGGCCAGAGCTTAAGTACCCAAAAGAGAATTTCTTAGATGAAACCACATCACTGAGCAGTTGCACTGGAAAATGCACAGAGAAACATCCCCAAGCTAGAAGTCTCCTAACATGTGACTGAATGTCAGCTGGGACACAGACCAAAAAAACGAGGCTTTGAAACCTAGTTATTTGTTTTTCTTTTCAGTGAATAGCATAAGGGGGTACGATGAGGAGAGGAATCAACAAATGTACTTTTCTGCCTCATGTGGTACAGGAAAATAAAACTGTCCATTTAGTGGGATATTTGTTTCCATTTACAGACACATTTCCTGTTGTTTGACTACCACAAAAACTCATGAGAAGAGATTCATCCTCCAAAAGGATCCACATGGTTTAATTTTCAAGTAAATACAAAGATTCTGCAGCCCACAGAAACCACTGAAAGTTACATTTTTATTTTTGCCCCAACTCCTAGGCTAAATATGGTCTAATTCCTGAGCAGTAGCAATGGCAACTTAGCCCAGTCTAGGGGTAAGAGTCCCATCTGATAAGTCTCCCACTTCCCTCTCAGGATAGGATTCTGAGAGTCTCTGTGAATGACTGTTCTCCTTAAACCCTTGTTAGTGACTGTTCTTAAGCCCTTCGTGTTTTCACCTCTCCAGACTGAGGCTGAATCTTAAATCCAAATAAGCCTGTCCTGCCTAAACTCTTACAACTACCACCTGTGATCACATTTTCTCCTTTCCGGCAATCATTCGAAGAGGGAACATTCTTTTAAGATGTTTGGCTGCAGAAACGGGGTGAGGGGTTTAGCATAACAGAGGTAGAAGGATTGTGTTAGGTGGAATTAACAAAAGAATGTTTGAGAGATATCAGCAGAGAGGTTAAATGCTAGGAATAAACCCCCAGAGGCTAAACCCAGGAAGAAATTTTACTAATGCAGGAAAGACCAGGAGTTAAGGCTTAGATTAGTTACCTCCTACAATGGATCAAAGTTTCAGGACTGGGACTCAGTGGAGACCAAAAGCGGCACAAGCATTAATAAATTCAGCTGGTCCAGAGGCATAGATCCTTCTCAACTGAAAACCAAAACAAGTCATTCCAAGCATGCTTACAGTAGGCCTGTTTACAAGTTTAAGGATTCAGTTTTAAGATAAACTAGAAGAGAACTAGAATGTAGTATTACAAAATGTTTTTGCAAGTACAATCACAAAAAAAGTTAGGCTATTGCATAGAAAAGTGTGCTGTAGTATGCTTTGTAAACGTAGGCTTTAGCAATTTAAACGAAAAACAAAAACAAATAAAAACTCTCTTCATAGTCTAGAAGTCCATGATTGTGAATTCAGGGCAATTATTAAACTTGCAGATTTTTTGCAGCAAGAATTCATTAGATCCTGAAGTTCTTTATTCTTAGAATCATGATTAAATTTATCCTTTGAAGTCTCGGGCTGGCATGTTTAACAGTATCTTTGTAAAAGGACCTGGGCTACACAAGCCCAAGCCAACTCTATAGTCTTTATGCTCTGCCCCTCTGTATGCCTTAAGAGTTGATCAAAACATATGGGGAGAAAAAAAATCATTGCTATTGTCTTTAAACCTAGGCTGTTTTTTCCTCGCCTCATGTTAGTTAATTGTTTAGCAAGCTACATCTGCCTGCCCTTTTAACAGAAAGGTTTGGATAGCTAGTTTAAGAGTAAGTGAAAATATTTCAGAAGAGCATTTATGTTAACCCTGGCAATAGGATGGGAGACTCTTAACTTCCCTTGTAATATGCATCAATTGATTCTGAGTTAAAATACACCACAGTGACAGTGATATCATCCCTGTACATTCTTGCCAAGTCCTCCGGCAATGTCAGCATCGCTGTCAACCGCTCTGGCTCCATCTCCCCATACTCGTTGTTCCCGATGGCATGTCTGATCAGACATGTGGCTGCATTTTGGTCAGCGTCAAGGAGCCTGCTGGCTTTCCTCTGCAGCAGCAGGCTCTGCATGAGCCCCAGGTTGGTGGGTCTCTGGGCCAGGTCTGGCTTGTGTCGATCCAGCTCGGCCAGGTGCCCTACCACCAGCCTCACCACATCCTCATTGCTCAGCATGTCCCATAGGCCATCTGAGGCCAGCACAAGGAACTTATCCTGGGGCCTCAGCCTGTGGTATGTGACCTCAGGCTCAGCAGTCAGGTATGGGGGAGTATAGTAGTGTGGAGGGGTGAACCGGTAAATGTTGAGGGCCTCAGTATCGAAGCCTCTCTCCAGGACATTGCGCTGCAGCTCTTTACTCCACTTCAGCTGGACATCCCCGAAGGCTCTGCAGGGCATGAGGACACCCAGCAGCCTGTTGTCCATGATGATTGTCCTGTCCTCTGACTGGGGGTGCTCCCTCTTTATCCGGGAAAGCTCGGCTTGGTTCCAGGCATTGTGGTCATGGGTGAGGGGCAGACAAGACCACATACCATTGTCCTCCTGGACACCAAGGATGGCCCGGCAGTCACCAGCATTTGCCACGTGCAAGTGAACTCCATCAACATGGGCCATACAGGCTGTTGCTCCAGAGAAGGCAACCTGGAGTGACAGGTTTCTTGTCACCTCATCTTCCAGGGGGGCCTGAATTTCCAGTGAGATGTCAGAATCCAGTCTCTGGAAGGAGTACATTAATGCTTCCTCAATGCTCAGTCCCATTTCTGTGTGTAGGTCAAGCAGTTCCTGCCAATAGACACGGAGGTGGTCAAGATGTGCTGATGTGACATCCTTGTAAATGCTGTCCCCTGGGTGCTGGAGCCACTGCAGCATGGGCAGCAGGGGCTTCATGCTTTCCATCGCTCCCTCCATCTGCTCTAGGGTCTGGTGGGACATCAGGGACACTGCCACGTAGTAGAAGAGCCTCTCACTCACTGCTTGTGCACATGCATGACCGCCATGTCCATCAAAGATGCCAAACATCAGTCCACTGGTCTGCAGGCAGGAGGCTACACCTCGCCGGTCCTCCACTGGGCAATTGGCAGCCAGCTGGTTGGTCTCATACCGTAACACTGAATTTGGGATTCCATTGTCAAGGTCAAGAATCTTGTGGGAGGACTCACCAGCTCGAAGCACTTCATTTACCTGCTCAGGGCTGAGTTGCAACTGGAAATCATCTTCCTCTGTGGATGTATGTCTGTATGCCTTCTGAAGAGTAAAGCTACCACATGGGGAACTTTTTTTTAGAGTGGGTGGCACCTGAAAAGAGAGCTTCCATTTTGATTTATTCTTACTTGAGACATACTTAGAGTATAAACGTCTGCCCCCTTGAAATGTGGCAACGCTGTTCCTTACAGAATTTAAGATCCAATAGGCCACAGTACTTGACATTCTGAAACTATAGCAGCAGATGTGTTCCTTCAGGAAAAAAGGGTCTTTTTAAACCTGAAAATTAAAGTTTAAGAAAGTTTCAAATTTAACTGCTTAAAAATACTGACTTCTGAAAATCTAATAATATCCTGAACAAAAATGACTTAAGGTAAACTAAAAGAATTGACTAAACTCAAAATGCTAAGTAAGTCTTCCTACTCCCCATTAACATATACATTCCAGAAAATTTGGAAAACAGGTTTTTATACACTCTCTGCTGCTACAGAGCCACTGTGGGCTTCACTCATTCCTCCCAGCTGACTTAGAGGCCTCTTTTTCCTCTTCTTCCTAAACTCTTTCTCTTGACTGAGTACAGCTCTTGACAGCTCCCAAGTTCACACTGTCCCCAGCAGATTATGTGTTCATTTAAATAACTGCTTTGGGCAACAGTGTTCCATGCCAGTAATCCCAGCTACTCATGAGGTTGAGGTGGTAGGATCTTTTCAGCCCAGGAGTTTGAGATCAGCCTAGGCAACAGAGTGAGACCCTGTCTCAATTTTTTTTTTGAGACAGTCTCACGCTGTTGCCTGGGCTAGAGTGTTGTGGCATCAGCCTAGCTCATAGCAACCTCAAACTCCTAGGCTCAAGTGATCCTCCTGCCTCAGCCTCCTGAGTAGCTGGGACTACAGGCATGCACCACCATGCCTGGCTAACTTTTTCTACATATATTTTTAGTTGTCCAGCTAATTTCTTTCTATATTTTTAGTAGAGATGGGGTCTCGCTCTTGCTCAGGCTGGTCTCGAACTCCTGAGCTCAAAGGATCCACCCACCTCAGCCTCCCAGAGTGCTAGGATTATAGGCGTGAGCCACCGTCCCTGGCCTAATCCTGTCAATCTTGAGCTTAAGTCAGTGACAGGTTTAAAAAAAAAAAAAAAATCAATCCTACCTCCTAAATCCTAATCCTACCTCCACCCAACTCCAAGCCTCTCACCTGGTCTCCCCTTCACCGACTTGGTCCTAACCATTTTTCCTCTACAGAGCAGCCAGAACAATGTTTCCAAAACTTAAATTCCTGCTCTAATGTCCTCATTGGCTTCTCACCAACCATTGGGCCGTGAACTGACAATGACATTGGCCTGCCACTGAGAATTAACACAGCATGGTTGGCAGTTGGTAGGTTGAAAAAGGCAGAGAAACAGGACCCCAGACAGTCCCTCAGTCCCTTCTGGTCCTAACATTCTGGGATTCCAGTTATCACCTGCTTCCTTATAAATTATTTTAATAGAACTCTTCTAACTGTGGTAAGTCAAACAAAGCCTTTCACTGGAGGCAGAGAAAAATGGGACGATGACCAGAAAAAGCCACTTGAATCCCTGAGAATGTTGTCTTCCTTCTGGAAGACACTGGTTTACCTGGGGAGCCTGGCCAGCGTACCTGGATCCAAAGACAGGCCTGCAATAAAACTGCTCCTGTCAGACTTGTCCTGGTATATTTATACTGCCACTGGCTCTTAACCCTTTCCGGGAGTTCTAAGTCAAGATTTTTCAATCTTGACAGGATTAGGCCGGGCGCGGTGGCTCACACCTGTAATCCTAGCACTCTGGGAGGCCAAGGCGGGAGGATCGCTCAAGGTCAGGAGTTTGAGACCAGCCTGAGCAAGAGTGAGATCCCCGTCTTTACTAAAAATGTAAATGGTGCATGCCTGTAGTCCCAACTACTTGGGAGGCTGAGACAGAAGGATTGCTTGAGCCCAGGACTTGGAGGTTGCTGTGAGCTAGGCTGACGCTGCGGTACTCTAGCCTGAGCAACAGAGTGAGACTTTGTCTCAAAAAAAAAAAAAAGAGCATTTTTTAAATTATATTACATTTAATGGATATGTTTCATCATAAACAATCACAATTTACTTAACTATTTTCTACTGCTGGGGGTTTAGAACTGGTTTTCTCTAACTTGCTGTTTATAAAACACCAAACTGCACTGCCTTAAACAGTAACCTGTTCCCTACTTACGATTTTATTTTACTTTGCAAACCAGGAATCAGTAGGTCAAAGGGTGTAGACTCTGCCAAACTGATTTCCAAAAGCTTCACATCTGCCTCTACAAGGGTGTGAAAGAAACGAGTTTCCTAGTTCCTCTCTTCACTAACCTCTGGTAGAATTTTTCTGTGTACCCAAAAAAAGAAAGAAAATAAAAGCAGCTCCATTATAATTAGATTTTCTCAGGAGACCTGGGGGGAAGAGCGTTTCCCACACGCTTTTGGATTTCGTTTATAAATCCTGCCATCCCCCAAGTTTGTCTGTTGGGATCGGTCTGGAGAGCTTCCAGCACTGAGGATGATGCCCTCACCCCCAACCCCGCCAGCCCATCCCGCTGAACTTGGGGTCGGTCAGGGGGCGCCGAGGGCGCCTGACTCTCCGGTGCCCTCCGGCCCCACGCAAGGCCGCCCACTGCAGCCAGGACCTAAACAATTTCGTGTCCCTAAAGAAAACAAACAGGTCTCAAGTTCAAGTCTCTGACCATAGCGTCATACACAAGTGTTCGGGCTCCGGAGTCTACCAAGTCCGATCTCCCGCAAACTCCGGCGCGGCAGTGTCCCAGATGGGTGCTGCCAGGCGACTTGGTGTCTCCGAGCCGCAGCTTCCCAGCGGGCAAAATAGACGGGATGCAGAGCTCACAGGGGTACTCGAAGGGCCGGAGCAGCTAGTGCGGAAGCCGGGGTCCGCTGCCAAGGGTCCTCCGCGAGCCCGCGGACCCCGTGGCGCGTGCGCAAGAGTGGGGTGATAGTGGTCTTGGACACCGCACGATGTCCCTCCGGGCCGCGGGCCCGCCCCCTCACCTCACCTCACCTCCGCTCTCCGCCCCATCACCTGAGCCGGTGCCGCAGGCCGGGGAGGGCCACATGCTGGCGAGGGTAGGTGGCGGAGGAAGCGTCTACATTCCCCGCTCGTCCCCTTCCCTACCTCGGACCCTCGCTCTCTTCTCACCCGCTTGCGCCGCCGCCGCCCGGTCGGTCCCGTCTGTTCCGCGCCTGCGCACAGCGCCACAGCTGCTGCCACCCCGGCCTCACCTCACCCAAGTGGCCCCTAGTCGGGACCCTGCTCCAGAAGGAAGCGCCCTCCCGCCAGCTCTGACTGGTTCGAAAGTGGAGGCGGGCCCTTGACGGACAGAGGTATTGCCCAATGGCTGAAGACGGCGAGAGCCAGCAGAGAGGTGGGACGCGGAGGGCCCAATGCCGCCCCTTCGCCCCGCCCGGGTTCTGGCAGTATTAGAGCGCGCGGACCAGGCAGTCACGTGCCTGAGCACCCCAACTTCGCGGCTACCACACTCTGCACACCCCCAAACCGAACGGCCTCTCCAATTCCTTACTGTTGTTAATAATACCCTACGGCTTCCTCGCCATTTCAGTGATGACCACTCCAGATGCCTCTCATAAGCGCCACACCCTTATGTTCAGCCACCTACCTGCACACCTCCCCCTGAAGGCCCCACGGGCACCTCAGACAACTCATCTTCCTGCCAAGCCTACTTTTTCTTTTCTCTCGTAACACAGTAATGGCCCCCCCATCGGTCCAGAGACCCAAGCCAGAACACCGTCATCTAGACACTTGCCTTCTGCCTCACCCTCCCTCTCTTTTCAGTTATCTAATCCTGTCAATCTTTTTTTTTTTTTTTTTCCTGAGACAGTGTCTGTTGCCCTTGTGGGCTAGAGGGCTGTGGCGTCAGCCTAGCTCACAGCAACCTCACACTCCTGGGCTCAATCGATCATCCTGCCTCAGCCTCCCGAGTAACAGGGACTATAGGCGTGCGCTACCATGCCTGGCTAATTTCTTTCTATTTTTAGTTGTCCAGCTAATTTCTTTCTATTTTTAGTAGAGACGGGGTCTCACTCTTGCTCAGGCTGATCTGCAACTTCTGAGCTCAAGTGATCCTCCTGCCTCCGCCTCCCAGAGTGCTAGGATTACAGGCATGAGGCACCGCGTCTGGCCTAATCCTGTCAATCTCAAACTTAAATTAGGGACAGGTTTTTTAAAAAAATCAATCCTAGGCGGGTGTGGTGGCTCACGCCTGTAATCCTAGCATTCTGGGAGGCTGAGGCGGGTGTATTGTTTGAGCTCAGGAGTTCTAGACCAGCCTGAGCAAGAGCGACACTCTATCTCTACTAAAAAAAATAGAAAGAAATTAGCTGGACAACTAAAAATATATATAGAAAAAATTAGCCGGGCATGGTGGACATGCCTGTAGTCCCAGCTATTTGGGAGGCTGAGGCAGGAGGATCGCTTGAGCCCAGGAATTTGAGGTTGCTGTGAACTAGGCTGATGGCATGGCCTCTAGCCCAGGCAACAGAGTGAGACTCTGTCTCAAAAAAAAAAAAAAAAAGCTTTTCAATCTCTCTCTTCCTGGATGTTAAGGGGACCGTTTCAGACCCAAACTAAAAATAACTCTAAATGAGTGCAAGACAACTGGGAAGCACACTTTTTTTTTTTTGCACAGCTACTTCATTTGGGGTTACAAAGGTCATCTTCAGGACTGAGGCAGCAGTGTTTAATTACTCAATCTGCAGGCGTTTCTGGGTGCCCACAGTGTGTCAGGCACTGGGCTGACTACTGCAGACACACAGATGGCTGCCCCCGACGCTTTCCTGAGAAAAATTACATCATTCCACTAAGTTTGAAACCTCAGAGTTTTTCTAAGCTACCACACACACCCACTTCCAAAGTAAAAATGTACCCCTGAGGATTTTGTATGTGCTGGAACTTTTGTTTAGAGGCCACAACCAGTTTAGTCACTCTATATATGATGGTTAGCCAAAGTCCCTCATCTGGTCTCTCAAGGCTTCCTTGTCTCAAGGTCTTACAAGGAAAAAAAAATGAAAGAAGAGAACTTATCTCTCCTTTGAGAAAGGGAACAGACAGCTCAACTGGCATTTTGGGAGAAAATATGTAAAAATATTCAGCCTCACTCAAAACCAGAGAAATGGGAATTAAAATGACATACTGACTTTTGTCAATCAACCTGACAAATACGTGTATATATTTTTTGAGACAGAGTCTCACTCTGTTGCCCGGGCTAGAGTACTGTGGCATCAGCCTAGCTCACAGCAACCTCAAACTCCTGGGCTCAAGCGATCCTCCTGCCTCAGCCTCCCGAGTTGTTGGGACTACAGGCGTGCACCACCATGCCCAGCTAATTTATATATATATATTTTAGTTGTCCAGCTAATTTCTTTCTATTTTTTTGTAGAGATGGGATCTCGCTCTAGCTCAGGCTGATCTCGAACTCCTGAGCTCAAAGGATCCGCCTACCTCGGCCTCCCAGAGTGCTAGGATTACAGGTGTGAGCCACCATACCTGGCCAACCTGACAAATATTAAAATATAGGTTACATACCTAATGTTGGTGAGTTGCTATCTCAGCAGGTGGGAGTGTAAATGAAGGCTACCCAACGGGCATACCTTTCATCCACGCATTCTACTTCTTTTCATTTATCCTAAAGAGAGAAAGGTGAACATTACAAATTTTCTATAATAAATGTACATTACCCCATCTGGCATAACTTGTGTAATTGGAGGTGGGGGAGAAAAGCAAAGTTATTTTAAAAGCAGCCAGATGAGTGACTGGGGTAGAAAAATGGTTCTCTTGGATGATTCCAGCAAAGTCCCCTGATTCCTTAGGTATACAGACAAGACTTTCTATGGAATATTAGGAAAGCTGAATTTGAAGATGATCTTGTGACAGGAGGACCTGAGATGGTGGCAGCCAGTTTCTGTCTATCAAAACTGTAACCCGATATCTGGGTGAATGTGTAAAAATCTCAGGGGTCTTTGTTTGTTCTTTGACAATAAGCAGAAGAGCTTGCCCTTGCAGCATTTCTGTGCCATTGTCACTCCCCAGAAGAGCTTTCTTGCTGGTCTGAGTACATCTGTGCCCTGAGACAATTGTCCCAGAGACCTGTGCCATCCCACATCAAGTGATTTAACTTCACCACCTTTTAGCCAACTAGACTTTTCCTGGCACTGTCCTCTCCAGACTGACCACACACCTGGGCACACACTCCCCCACCTCCTCAGGGCCCTCTTTCTTTCAGAGGGAATGGCTACCAATCCCTGTAGAGCAGCAGCCTCAGGGACCATTTAGCAAGTCTGGAGGCTGTGCTAGTGACAAAGGCTTGGAATTTTTGAAAAATACAAGTCCTTTTTCAGCCCTTTTCTCCAAGTTGCTCTGAAGTGACAGCGCTAACAGACTTACCAGTTGGTCAGGAGGCCTCAAAATTGTTGTGTTAAGCTTCTAGAGCTGGAGCCAGCTGAAGCTTGCGCTGGGGGTCCTAAGCCTGAGGCTGAGTTCTGCCACCTACTTGCTGTGTGACCCAGGGCCACTCACTTCTTCTCTGAGCCTCCGTAAAACTACTTGGAAGGGCAGTTGTGTGCGCCTTGTGGTTGTCCTTTGAACTCTCATTTGCAAATGACTCATATCCTTCCGTGAAAGTAGGTTTGGAGAGCAGTAGAAGAGCCCAAGGAGCCTGGCGTGGAGAAGAGGAAGTTGGAGGAGACCTTCGCAGCCTTCCCAGAGCGCGCGCTTGCAGCCGCGGCTGCAAGGGAGGCGGCCAGCAGGGGGCGCTGCCCCGCGAGCTCGCGCCCCGGAGGCGCCTGCCCGGGAGACAGCGGTGTCTGGGCCTGCAGCAAGCGGTGGCCTTCGAGCCCCAGCCTGTGAACCCAGTGAAACGGTAGCTCTCCAGGAAACCGCGAGTGCCCAGCACCCCTCCCCGCCACTCGCAGGAAAGCCCTGGCCGCAGCGAGCCGGTGAGGCGCCGTGGGCTACGCGCAGGGGCGGGATGCAGGGTGTCAGCGCCTGGGCCCCTGGGCCGCAGTGACCCCACCTCGGCCTGAGGAGAGACCCCCTGTTAGGGAACAGGACCCCGAGCTCAGGGTTAAAATTGGATAAGACAGGGTTTGAGGAGAGATCTGAAGGAAGTTAGGGAGTAAGCCTTGGCTCTATTTGGGAGAAAACATTCCGTGGAGAGAAAGCAGCGTGGGCAAAGGTCCCAGGCTTGTGGGCCAAAGGAAGGGCTTGGATTTTACGGCCAGGGCCGCCTGCCTGCCCCATCTTCAATCCTTGGGCCGGGACTGGAAAGGACATGAGAGGACATCTCACCCATGCTTTCCTAAAGTGTGCTCTGTGAACCACGACCCCATAAAATAAGAAAAGTGGCCAGAGCCCACTACCCACCCTTGGAAGAGGCTCACAATGCACAATGGCTTAGTCAAGGCTCTGAAAAATCCAGCAGGAAAAGGAATCTATCTAACTTTATTGCAGCACTTGCAAATGTTTCACCACTAACCTCCATCCTCTTTGCTGTAAAAGTTAGTCACATCTGGTGGAACCCGAGACTTTGTGAGACACCCATCTTTCCACTCTTTTTTTTTCCTCTCTAGAAAAAAAAAGAAAAGATATCCATTCTTTTTTTTTTTTTTTTTTTTTTTGAGACAAGAGTCTCACTCTGTTGCCCAGGCTAGAATGCCGTGGCGTCAGCCTAGCTCACAGCAACCTCAAACTCCTGGGCTCAAGCAATCCTTCTGCCTCAGCCTCCCGAGTAGCTGGGACTACAGGCATGTGCCAACATGCCCAGCTAATTTTTTTCTATAAATTTTTAGTTGTCTGGCTAATTTCTTTCTATTTTTAGTAGAGATGGGGTCTCGCTCTTGCTCAGGCTGGTCTTGAACTCCTGACCTCAAGTGATCCTCTCACCTCGGCCTCCCAGAGTGCTAGGATTACAGCTGTGAGCCACCACGCCCAGCCAAAGATATCCATTCTTTAAAGCATTAGTATAAAATCAAGTCCAGAGACCTGAACTGACTTCTCCATTTTCCCCAGGATCCCCACTTTAAGCTCATGGCTGAGATGGGTCTGGGCCCTGTTCTCTGACCCCCTGCAAAGTCCCCTGATTCCTTAGGTATACAGACAAGACTGCCACAAGCCACTGTCCTGGAAGCTTCCCAAATTCAGTAGTCCAAGGGGCTAGTCTGGGCATCTCTGAGGCAAGAGGGCGAGCTCCTGCACGCTTCTCCAGGGAAGACAGCCTACCCCCCGTGCTGTATTTTTGTTCAGTCATCTTTAGGTAAAGACTATAATTTAGATATGCCCGTACATTGCCTTCACTCCATGGGTGCTAACAATGTATGGGTGTTGTCTGAGCCTGGTCCCCTGCCCTCCTCCTCCCCATGGGAAATGCAGGGCCAGTTTGTTTCAAACACAGTCATGGGAAGCCAAACATTCTTTAATCAGCCAGTAGCGACAATCAAACCCTACAAACCTCCACCTGAACAACCCACTTCTCTGGAGAAAGCTGAGAATCCAAACTGGGTATTTTTTCTTCCCTGCTGAGGACCAGGGGGTCACTTCTGTCTTGAGGCCTATGTGCAAAGTGCAAAGCCCCTGACCATTTTTTTACACCTGCTTTTCCAAGAAACAAGAGCCTCCTCTGGCACAGGGTACCCCATGTGATGTGGTGGTTTAAGAGGCCAAGTCTTGGGTCGGGCAGACACAAGAACCCTAGCACTGCCATTGACTGAATGTGCCATTGACTTGTGCAAGGGACCCCAACCGAATTTAGTGCGTCCATTTCTCCATCTGCTGAGTGGGGGCAACCATTCCCACGTATACTGGGGGTGGGGGCAGACCCTCCCCCAGCTGTGTGGTGACTGCAGGGGGAAGTATGGGATGTGGGAGGGTTGTGGGAGCAGAGCTGTCCTCCTTTCCCTTGCTCCAGAGCTATTTCTGTCTGAAGAACTAGGACCTGTCCCTGTAATCAGGGCACCCTCATCCCCCAGCTATGCTGGAGACTGGGTCAAATTGAATTCTGCTTTTTTCTCACACTAACCTTCAGTTCCATGTAACTGCCCCCAGACCTTTGCCCCTGCTGTTCCGCTGCCTGGAATGCACTCCTCTATCCTCCAAACCTTTGGGGAACAGTGAGGCCACTGCCTCAGCCCTCCAAGTATGTCCTCTCCCTGGTAGTTCAGTGGTACTCACTGGCACTGGCTAGCTGCCTGCTCTGCCCAGTCCTGGAGCCCCTGGCCAGCACAGGAAGCAAGAGCTTGGGGCACCGGTGTAGCAGGAGCATGAATAACAGCAAAAATATTTAAAATAGGCCAGGTAGGGTAGCTCACGCCTGTGATCCTAGCACTCTGGGAGGCCGAAGCAGGAGGATCATTTGAGGTCAGGAGTTTGAGACCAGCCTGAGCAAGAGTGAGACCCCGTCTCTACTAAAAATAGAAAAATTAGCCGGGTGTGGTGGTGCTCACCTGTAGTCCCAGCTACTTGGGAGGCTGAAGCAGGAGGATTGCTTGAGCCGGGGAGTTTGAGGTTGCTGTGAGCTATAATGATGCCACTGCACTCTAGCCCAGGCGACAGAGTGATACCCTGTTTCAGAAAAAATTTTTGTGATAGTTGACAAGTAGTAACTTGTGCAAGGGCCTTTTCCAGCATAGACGCTCAGGCCCCTCCTGATGGATTACTGACTAGGTTGGGGTACAGGCCAAGCTGCAGATTTACACTTGGCCACCAGGGGGCGGAAACAGACTGCAGGAAGCTCCCGAGCGGCGTCTCTAGCACGTGGAGGGAGGGAGGGAGGGGGTGTCCGTGCCTGTGGGGTGGGGGAGCGCTGTTGGTGGGGCCCAAACCTGCCCCTCCACAGCCTGGCTTATCACCAGAAACTGACACTGTCCTGGCACGATGTGGCAAGTGATGGGGAGGCCAACTAACTTCTTGTCAGGGGTCTAGAGCATGGTCCAGGCTCAGACTGGGCTGAGGTAGACTGATCTTGGCCCCAGCAATTCCCGGCTATGTGACCCAGAGGAAATGTCTTAACCAGTCTGGTCCTCAATATCTCATCTGTGAAATGGGAATAAGAATCATAGCCACATAAAAGGTTTTAGGTCTGATTAAATGAGTAAATCCATGGATAGCGTTCACTCCAGAGGCACATGGAGCACCAGGGGCATCAAAGAAGGGTGCTTTAAAATGATTTATCTAACGTTTTATTAGAATAAAACAGCATGAGGGAAATAAGAACTACTTACCTTCCTTATAGCTACCTTTCAGTTCAGTATCATTTTGTATTATTTTTATATTTGACTACATATGTGGGGGCCCCATAATCCTTTTGGCGTGTGACTTAGGTGGGTTCTTAGTCCATGGAGGTCCCCACAGGGGCTGTAGATGACAAGGCCCCCACTGTGTGTATTGGGGTGCAGCTCCTGGGGGCCCAGAGCAGTTGAAGAGGTCTCTATGCAGGGCCCAGAGAAGCGTAGGTCCTGGTAGATCCCCTGCAGGATGCACTGGGCTGTGGGCAGCAAGGCTCACATAGGGTCTTTCCACCCTCCGCCCCCAGAGACCAGCCTGTTCCCCCAGGAGCTGGCTTTGGGGGAGGCCCCAGCTCAGAGTTGCCCATCAGTGTTCCCAGCTGGGCTTCTACCTCCTTCAGGCTATACCCAGTCTCCCTCCTCTGGTGCTCCTCCCCCTGCCCTGGCCTCCCCTCTCATCCCCTACAGTTGTCCTATCATCCTGGAGAACATTTGGGGAATCTGGGAGGGATTGTCATGTGGTTGGGGTGGTCAGGGGTGCTAGGAGTCCTCCAGCACAGTTTTCCACAACAAAGGATTGTTTGAGTCCTGCTCAACTTTTGAATGTCCCACCTGGATGTTCAGACAGGTGACCAATCTGTTTATCATCATTGGAATCTACAACCTTGATTCATTATATCTGGAAACACAAAGTAATTTTTGCACAGCTTTAATATATAGCAAATTTTCCAAGAACTCGATTGTCACATACAATGAGGGAAGATGGTATTTTGAGTTGTTTGTAATTTTACCAGGAGTATTTATCATCTAGGAAAATCACACCATGAGGGCAAGGATAGTCACTTTTCTCTGCCTGGGATGCATTTGTAGCTGCCATGTTATGGAGCTACAAAATATGGGAACAAACATCAGAGACCTCATCACATCTTTGGTGTTGTTGTACTCTACCATTTACATACTGACATGCATATTATTTTTATTTTTAAAAAAATCACATTATTTGCATATGTAAATTCAATTTTAATTATGTGTATATAAATACATATATTTTATTATATGTTATAAATTTCTGTCCTTTGATGCCATATATTACACCCAAGGCAGCAAATTGATTTTTTGAAATTGTGTGCAGGGATAAGTTAGATTTTCTTTCATTTCAGGCTCATAATGGGAGGCATTACATTTATCAGTATAAAAAATAAACTCTGAGAATCTCACAAACATAAGCAAAAAAAAATTCAGAAACTTGGGAGGTTTCTGAAATGAATGATTTCATGTACTGGAAGTTCAAAGCCAGGCCAATGTAATTTATGCTGTTGGAAGTCGAGATGATGGTTACTTTGAGCAGGTAGCAATTTGGTGGGGGCGTGAGAGGTTTGGGGTGTAGGGTGTGCACTTTTGTTGATCTGGGTGCTCGTTACACAGGTGTGTTCAGGTTGTGAAAATTCATCAAGAGCATGTACTTTTCTGTATATATGTTATGCTTCATTAAAAAAAAAATTAAAATCAAATAGCTAATATCACCAGTAAAGGGCCAAATCACCATCAGGTACCTATTGATATGACACACTGAAAACAACATGGGATCTTTTTTTTATGTATTCCTAAGAAAAGTACATCATCTGAATCTTTTCACATGAAAACACCAAACAACTCCAATTTGAGGGACATCCTACTACCTAACTAACCAGTAACTCTTCAACCATATCAGTGTCCTGAAATAAAAAGAGGTTGGCGAACTGTCCCATATAAAGGGAGACTAAAGCCACTCGACAGCTGAATGCAATGCATGGCCTGGGATGTTGTTGCTGTTGTTACAAAAGCCATTGTTAGGACAATTAGCAAAATCTGAGCAAGGTATGAAGCAATGTTAATTTCCTGATTTTGATTCTTGTAGCGTGATTAAAAAAGGGAATATCCTTGTTTTTAAGAAAAAAACATGGAATTATCTAGGGATAAAAGGGTGTCATGGCTGCAACATATTCTCAAACAATTCAAAAACATAGATACAGGTATAGATGTATAGATATGAAGAGAGAAAAGAAGGATTAAGCAAATGCGATAAAATGGGAAGTCTGGGTGACCAGTCTATGGGGATTCATATATTATTCTTTCAACTTTTCTGAGTTTGAAATTATGTTAAAATAAAAAGTTAAAATAAAAAAAAATTTTTTTTGTTGAGACAGCATCTCACTCTGTCACCTAGGCTAGAGTTCATTGGCATTATCATAGCTCACTGCAACCTCAAACTCCTGGGCTCAAGCTATCCTCCTCCTGCCTCAGTCTCCTGAGTAGCTAGGACTACAGACGTGGGCTACCACGCCTGACTAATTTTTTCTATTTTTAGTACAGACATGGTCTGGCTCTTGCTCAGGCTGGTTTTGAACTCCTGGCCTTGAGCAATCCTCCCGCCTCAGCCTCCCAGAGTGCTGGGATTACAGGCGTGAGTCACCACGCCCAGCCATAATTTTTCTATTTTTGTTTTTTTGTAGAGATGGGGTCTCACTGTGTTTCCCAGCCTGGTCTTGAACTCCTGGCCTCAAGCAGTCATCCCACCTCGGCCTCCCAAACTGCTAGGATTGCAGACGTGAGTCACCATGCCTGGCCAAAAAACTTTTTTTTCTGCATTGGTCATTCATTTCTAAGTGTAAATAGCCACAAGCCCAGTTTCCAGTGTGAAAAGGGGCAGAACAGGAAGGAAGCAAAGCCCAAAGTTTGCGGCCATGGCAGGGTTTGTGCCTCAGGCGCTGAGGGTCCATCTCTAGGGGTCTCAACTGACAGCCAGGGCTTAGTAAATTGGCTGAGGTTGGTTAAGCTCTTGCCTGCCTACAGACAACTGACTTTCTTTTCTCCTCTCCCCAGGACCCCTCTGGTTTACTTTTGCCCACTGGCATGTCTCTACACTCCTATAGCATGACCTCTGACCTCAGGGGGTGCCAGGCTCTAGGCAGGCGCCCCAAAGACTGTAAAGCTGGATAGTGATGCCCTGACCCAAACCCCCAGGAGTTGCAGGAGCCGCCGCTGGCGCCTGCTAAAGCAGCCAGGTTGGCGCTGATCTCTCTACCCCCAACCCGGGGTCAAAGGGTGCATGTGAGCAGTACCACACGAAGTAGACAGAGCTGCACAGGGATGAGTGGTTCCCCTCCAGGTCCTTTCCACTGCTCCCAGAAACCACAGGCTTCTGGATTTAGTGCTGGGGCCAGACCTTCGAGGGTTTGGCTGCCCCCAAAATATCTTTTCAGCTCACCTGTGCCTGCCTGGAATTACACCATTAGAGCCCTGACGTCCAGGAGAGAAATCATTTTCAAACATCAGCTTCTCCCAAAGTATAGACCTCATTGTCATATGGGTCATAGTTCACGGACTTGGCTATGTGAAAAACACAGAATGTCTTTATATTCTGTAAATCAATTAAATCGAATGCTGGACCCCCATTAGGTTGGGCTTCTGGGAAATTCAGCCCACGAATTCTTCTGTCACATTGACAGGCAAAGGCCTGGGGACTTGGGTGGCTCTTCCAGTTATTGGCTCCTGTTGGTTTTGGCCCAGTGCCACATCCCCTTCCAGTTTAGGGGGCACATAGGGGTGACCCATAGCCTGAGATGCAGGGCTGTTTGCCCCCTAGCTTGGCCATGAGTGTGGCTTTGCCTCTAGGAAGTCTGCAAGGCCTTTCAGGCCTCCCACTGACACATTTTACAAATGGGGAAACTGAGGCCTAGAAAAGAGGTCACACAGCAGACTGAAAAGGAGGTGACAAAATCATTCCCTGACAAGGTGTAACAGTGTGCCCCTCCCAGATGCACCTGCATTCATCAAAGGACCATGTGCTACCTGTGAGCAATGAAGCTCCAATGGCAGGATTTTAGGCACCATGACAAGCTAGCAGGGAGTGATTTAGGGTAGGGGTCTTGCTGATACACAAGGCTCTCCTGATAGAGTGAAGAGCACTGGACTAGGAGTCATAAATACTACCTCTCAGCCAGCTCACTTCAGCAGATTGTGTCCCCTTTTTGGGCCTCAGCTGTTCCATCTGTATAGTGAGGTCAGCGCAGATGTCCTGGGATTTCCTGGGTGGCTTGTTGATCCCTGATTTGGCCTCCTCTGGCTGAAGAAGTTGTACCCCCCCAAACCCTATTCCTGAACACTCAGGATCGGCAGTAGCAAGTCCCACTGCCCAGTTCCCTGGGGGGCCTCTGGCAACTCTCATGCCCAGACACCCACGGTCAGAGCAGGAACTGAGAGAGCAGGAGGAGAAAGAGCCTTGAGTTCTTCTTCCTGAACACCTAAGAGACCTCTGGGAGCCCAGATGACCCTGGGGCCCATGTGCCCCCAGGCCTTTCCTGCAATGCTGGTCCCAAGTGAGCAGCTCAAATTCTCCTGTCACATTGACCCGCAAAGAAAGGCCTAGGGAGTTGGGTGGCTTTTCCAGTTATCAGCCCCTGTTGGGAATAAAGGAGCCACCTGCTCACCCTGTCATGTCCCTGAAGACAAAAACACTTGGGTTGCAGCTGGAGGGATTTAGATGGGACTCATAGACTGCCAAACAGAAACTGCCAGGGCCCAGGCCTGAGTCCCCCCTTCACAGGGCCAAAAGGGGGCAGCAGGAGGAGCTGATGAAATGCACCTGCCAGAACTCACACTTGGCCCCGCGTTAGGAGGTGGCTTCGGGCCACATGATGCCCCGTGCTTTCTGAGCCTCAGGAAGAGTCCTCTTCCAACCCAGGATGTCCTCAGCTCCTGCGTTAGATCTCCAGTGGCCCTCATGTCCCCTGGAAGTAAAGGTAAAGCTCTGCTTGGCATTCAAGTCTCCACCACCTGGGAGCCCCTGTGTCCCCAGCCACACTTCCCCTCTTTGTTGATACAGCTAGGCTTTTCTCCTCTCTGTCTGGTAAATGTTCCTTGCAGCTGAGGTTTCAGCCCCTATCACGGGATGCCAGCTTCATTGCTCAGGGCCCCTCCTCCGGGAAAGCCTCCCAGACCAATCAAGTCTCCTTGATCAAGCCAGAACCCTTATTAGGACCCTACCACCTTCCCTGACTCCTGACACTCTCCTGTGGTCAGTTCCTGGCTGAGGCTCTTGGCCTTTTTCCTGGCGGAACAGCAAAGGTCCTGCGGGTGGCCTGGGGCAGGACCCACCAAGCTGCAGCGGAGTGGGGGCTAGGGAGGCTTCCTGGGGGAGGAAAACCCTGGCAGAGGGAGCCAAGTTGGCATCAAATGTTCTGAGACTGCTCTTGTGGAGGACAGAGGCTGGGAGCAGACCTGACTCATCCCTGCCACTCTTTGCCTGGCTGCAGGCCCAGCCAGAGGGCCTTCTCAGACACTTTGCCAGCAGATGGCCCTGCAAAGGGTGACATTCATTTAGGACTGCACTGTCCCACATGGTAACCACTAGCCACATATGGCTTTTTTTTTTTTTTTTTTGAGTCAGAGTCTCACTCTGTCGCCTGGGCGAGAGTGCCATCGGGTCAGCCTAGCTCACAGCAACCTCCAACTCCTGGGCTCAGGTGATCCTTCTGCTTCAGCCTCCCGAGTAGCTGGGACTACAGGCATGCGCCACCACGCCTGGCTAATTTTTTCTATATATTTTTAGTTGGCCAACTAATTTGTTTCTATTTTTAGTAGAGACGGGGTCTTGCTCTTCTCAGACTAGTTTCGAACTCCTGACCTTGAGCAATCCTCCTGCCTCAGCCTCCCAGAGAGCTAGGATTACAGGCCTGAGCCACCGCGCCCGGCCATCTTTTTTTTTTTTTAATTACAGCTGGAATCTCACAATGTCACCCGCAGTGGAGTGTACTGGTTGTTCACAAGTCATAGTGTACTGCAGCCTCAAACTACTGGTCTCAAGTTATCCTCCTGCCTCAGCCTCCCAAGTAGCTGGGACTGAGGTGCATGCCACCACACCCAGCCACATACATGAGCACATGCTACATGGCTAGTCAGCATCAAGATGTACTGTAAGTGTAAAATACACACTGCATTTCAAAGATAGTACAAAAAATGAATGGAAAATATGTCTTTTCAAAAAATATTGATGGCATATTAAAATGGATATATTTTAGATATAATTGGGTTAAATGACATATATTATTAAAAATGACTTGTTTCCTTTTTCATTTTTGACATAGCTATTAGAAAATTTCAAATTACAGGTGTGGCTCACTTTATGTCATTTCCATTTTACAGAGGAGGAAACAAGCTTCAGAGGGCTTGAGTGACACGTGGTACAAAACCCAAGTATGACCTGGTATGTCTACCCTAGGATTTGTGAGCAGGTAAGACTCCAAAAGGGGGCCGGACATGGTGGCTCACACCTGTAATCCTAGCACTCTGGGAGGCCAATGCGGGAGGATCGCTCAAGGTCAGGAGTTCGAAACCAGCCTGAGCAAGAGCCAGACCCCGTCTCTACTAAAAATAGAAAGAAATTAGGTGGCCAACTAAAAATATATAGAAAAAATTAGCCGGGCATGGTGGCACATGTCTGTAGTCCCAGCTACTTGGGAGGCTGAGGCAGGAGGATCACTTGAGCCCAGGAGTTGGAGGTTGCTGTGAGCTAGGCTGATGCCACGGCACTCTAGCCTGGGCAACAGAGT
>CAUYRT010008016.1:0-23976 GCA_963574885.1 Lepilemur ruficaudatus
TACTATAAATAGATAGAAATTAATTGGCCGACTAAAAAATATATACAAAATATTAGCCAGGCATGGTGGTGCATGCCTGTAGTCCCAGCTACTTGGGAGACTGAGGCAGAAGGATCATTTGAGCCCAGGAGTTTGAGGTTGTTGTGAGCTAGGTTGATGCTACGGCACTCTAGCCTGGGCAACAGAGTGAGACTCTGTCTCAAAAAAAAAAAAAAAAGGGAGGGAATTGAAGTGGGCTTTCAAGAGCTGGCCCTTCTGCGGCTCTACCCCTCATTACAGTCAACCACTTGGCCCCTCTGTCTTGCTGCAAGATGCTCCCTGACATTGCATAATGGCGGAGGAGGGAGCTGAGGCTTTGATGCCTTTCACAGAAAGATGGGGAAGCAGCAGGGGCCTTGGGCACTGTCAATTCTGCCTACTGGTTTGATGATCAGTTTTGCCTCATCTGCCCTAGAGAGGTCATCCACTGCCAACCTCCGTTTCCTGGTAGAATTGAAATTCTGGTCGTGTCCCTTTCTTGTCCCTGAGGTTGGAGCAGTAAACAGGTTCATTCAGGACTTGTACAGAGATACCATCTAAAGAAGCAGGGCTGGTTATTTTCCATCCACCCTAAACCAAACGACTGATCACATGTCCAGTGCTGGCTTCTGTTTTACAAATAATAACAAGACAGAATTCTGGGGGTCTATCCAAACCCTGTGTTTGCATGATGACTTCACCAGTCTCTTTGCCAACAGAAAACTGAAGGCTTTGGATTTGTTTCATGTGAAAATGAACTTCCTGGATATTGGGTTGGTTAGACATCTATTAATCTGCTTCCCTAGAGATCTTGAGGCATATGAAAACTACCATTCTGCCTGGCCTGGTTCTGTCAGCCTTGGTGATCAATCAGTTGCTCTTTCAGCAAAGACATCACTGTGGCAGGGCCTTCTCCTGACCCTTGCAAGGGAAACCCAAAGAAGCCAACAGGGTCCCTATCTGATACCTATCTAGTCTGGAATCAGTGAAACCAGTTCATCTTAATCCAGTGTTCCTCAAATATCAATCATTATATATTATTTAAATTTCGCTCTAAGCACTACCTATAAAATTTAACTCACTTAAAAAAATTTAAATGCATATATTAGTCCTATCCTATTCAGTAATATAAATAAAACTACAGGTTTGATTCACCGAATATATATATATATATTTTCTAATGTCCATTAAAATAAACATGAGACTATTGCAATTAAAATATAGTTCCACCACATTGTACCTAAAATCATCTCAAGTACCACCAATCATTCATTCATGCGCAACACTTTGGGACAGGCTTCTATTAACCCAAAGTCCTTTTGGGATCTCATTCCAGGGGTATTCTGTGGAGCAGGAGAAAAATGAGCCCCATGTGGACCTCCAAACAAGATGTTCAGAAGAGGATAATGAGATGAGGAGAGATGTTTTCATCTCCAGTGGACAAACATCTCAAGTTCATTCAGCCCAATTCCCGATGCTGGTGAGCAACCAAATGGGGTTTACTTGGAAGAAGGTCATGCTGGAGCCTCCGTGAATTGTGCCATACTCAATGGCGGTCTGGTCAGCCAGGTCATCCACTGACTCAATGGGCACATCCATGCGCTGCACGGTCAGGAATGCTGCCAGGTTGGCCGTGTAGGATGAGATGATGATCAGCGTGAAAGCCCACCTATGCAGGGAAACACCAGGAAGTCGTCACTGCCCGGGCACTCCCAGGAGTCTTGACTCCCATCCCTAGGCCTGCTGTGACATAGGACAAACCAGGTGTCTCTCTTCGGAAGGAGCTGGCAACTTAGTCGGGGAAGAGGAAGGAGGCAGGACATATGACGTCAACAGAAATGAATTAAGTTTGTGAGCGTTGCCTAGAAGAAGGCAGTTGATTTTTTTTTTTCTTATTTCCTGAAAGAGGTGATTATCGGGTTGTCATCCATGCATATGAGACAGTTTGGAAGACTATGAGCAATGAGCTAGTGAATGAGCTACGGGTGCCAGCTCTGAGGGCTCTTTTCAGAGCTGGAGCGGGGACGGCTTCCCTGCCTCATGCTGAAGCCAACCTTCAGATGCACACAGCCGCGCACTGAGCACCTGTCACGAGCCGAATCCGCTATCTCTTGTAATCCCTACAACTCAGGAGGCAGAATTCTTATCCCCATTATACAGGTGAGGAAATTGAGGCTCAGAGAAGTGAAGTAACTTGCCAAGGAACACATTGATAAATTCGTATTTTAAGCCCAGTTCTATAAATTGTAACAGCAGAAAATCTTTGACAAAGACTAACAGGTGGAAAGCATCTTTGAACTGCTAAAATGTTGGAATTATTAATAGAAAATACTTTTACAATTGTCATGCTATTTCAAACTAGAAGACTGTTTTATCAAGTCATTTAAAATTAGAATACTTTTGCAACTCAGGCAGCATATCTGCTGAAGCCATTAAACACAGTTTGCTCACGGTAGTAGGTTAAACAAGCCTTCTCCCATCTGGTCAACAGTATGGATCTGCTTCCCAATCCCGAGGGGTTCAAAGATAGATCTAAGCACAGTTTAGGTTGGAGAATCACAAATTCTGAACCAGTGGATTCTGAATTCATGAGGCTTTACCCATTATGAAGACAATGCCAACTAGTGTGTAGTGTCTGCCACAGGACTCAGCAGCTGGCAGCTGCCAGGTGGAGTTTCAAGAGCAGGAAGTCCCATTGCCCCTTTTGCCATTGTGACCAAGAACTCCTGCTGGCTGCCCCACCAGCAGTGGAGCAAAGGGGCATCCAGTGCCCAGCAGTGAGGTGAACTGGTTTTTAGTTCTGACTTTGTCACCTTCCACCTGTGAGCTTATGGGGAAAGCCACTCACTTTTCTGAGCTTGCTTGTCTACTAAATATATGGGGATAATAATGCCTGCTCTGCTTGTCTTCAGAGAGTTGTGAGAGCAAATGAGGTAATATGTCATCAGCAATCAGTAATCTGTAAAGGACTAGACGAATGTGAGATATAGAGAAATGTGTAGAGAGACCCTCGGATATGGGATGAAATCACGTGGCTGCCTCCTTCCTGCCTTCCCTATCTGTCACCTGCTTCCTTGCTCCTGCCGCAGCTCCCCTACTCTGTTGGAAGGTGGCCTGGGAGCGGGCAACCCCCAGGAGGAAGGCGGCATCCTGCAGCTGCTTACTGCATGGCTTAGTGCCGTGGGTTAATGAGCCCGGGGTGTGGACTTCTCTTAAGAGTTGTTTGGGGAGATTCCCTCAGGCCCATGGCTACCTTCTGGCATCTGTTCTACCCTGGCTGGCTGTTTAGGCCATTGGTCACAAGGGAACAGATCAGAGAGCATTCATGGCTCAGTGCAAGCCCCTCTTGCCTCCGCTGAGAAGCTAATGAGGCCCATACTGTCTCTGGAGGGGTCCGTGAACCCTGCTCCTGTGTCTAAGGGCCACTGTCAGTTGTAAAGCTGGCATTCTTGTGAGTGGCGTGGCATTTTCTATCACTTGCTCTGAGCGAGGAGGTAGGCCACGGTAGCCTACCTCTCACTCCCCAAAGGAACTGACCAAACCAAGGCCCTGAATGAATAGCTAAGAAGTCGGTGAGGCAGAGGGGCTCACTGACAACTTGGGGTCAGAGACTGTGGAGGACCCGTTGTGGTGGCTTCTCATTAGTGCTGGAACAGGTAGCCAAGCCACCTGGGGCCAGCTAGTTAAAGCTGCGCCCAGTCTTTGGACTAAGGGCAGGGCAGCCGGCAGGAAGGTTGGGTTCTGCAGGAAGGATTTCCAGGGCTGGGGGTGAGGGGAGCTGCCAAGCAGATGAAGCAAGTAATGGGGCCCTACCTGCCCCTAGGGAACGAGCACTCTCTGGAAGGAAAAGCCTCGGGGAGAAAGAGAACAACATTCTCAGCTGGTGCCTGCTCATCTCCCAGGGCTCTTGCCCAGATTTCCTGGATTTTGAGAGAACTTCATGACCTGGGGACGTGAGCCCCAGTTCTCCATGTTGGCTGTTCTGCACTGTTTGGTAACAGGTGAGCATCTTGTCCAAGTGGTTTAAATCCTACTATATTTATTGCTTCTCAGGGAAAATGAAAACCCCGGATGGTGGGGGCAGGGCTCACTGTCCCAACTGTGTCACCTCCTGACAGCCCCAGCTCCAGTGGCTTCTCTAGTAACTCTGTCCAGACCACTGCCCTGCCCCTGCACCAGTACCCAAGGGTAGAAACACCACTCTTCCTTTCACTTGGCTAATCTGGCTGAGAAAGAGGGGAGAGGACCAAGGTTGTCAGTCCTGTACGCTGTGGCAGCCAGATCTACAGTGGACTTTTTAAGAGAGAGTCAAAAACTTATGCTCTGCAAACTTGCCTCTTTAGGTTGTGTGTGTGTACATATATAAAATTATAATATATATACTTTTTTAATTTGCCCTCCATAATGGTCTAATAACAATTACTAGTCCACACATTTATGTAGCACTTTCAGGTTTTCAAAGAGCTTTCCCACACACAGAATTATTCGCTCAACTCTGAGTGACCAAGAGCCTTCCTTCTCCACACCTGCTGAGGTGGGCAGGCCAGCAAGCCCTGAGCCAGGTGCAGAGGGACAAAGCCTGAGAAAGCTGGCAGAGGGGGCGTGATGTGGCAGCCGGGCTTGGCTTCCTCCCGCTAGCAGACTCCAATTTGCATAAATTTGCATATGCCTTCTCAGACTGCAGGTCATTTTCAGGTCTGGAGTTATCACAGCTTTGCTGAAGGTCATCCAGGCTGTTTTCCCACTCTCTCTCCTCTCCTGCCTTGGCTCCCCTGTACAGCCAGACTCCAGAGACAGAGTAGGGAAAGGGGAGAAGATGGCACAAGGCGGGTCCCATCCCCTGTCCCAGCCTTGTGAGCTGGCAGAATGTGCCCCACTCCCTGAGGGTCTGTTGTGAAAGGCAGAGGTGCCCGGGCTCTCATGTGGGGCCACTAGGGCTCCTGCCCACCAGCAGCTGGACTTTATCCAGAGGGTCCCCTCTGTGTCCCCGCCCCATCTGGCCTAGTTCCACCACTACTTTAGGCCTGGCCCACCTCCTCCTGGGGCCTTACCAGACGCCACTGACACAGCGGGTGGACAGGGCGCGAGGGGCGATGGTGGAGCCCTGCTGCATGAAGCCCCCGACCGGAAACCAGAGGCTGTTGCCCAGGGAGTACTGATTCACCAGGAGGTTGCACCGGCCCTGGGCACACGGGTGTGGGCTGTACCACTCGTAGGGCGTCAACCTGTGGGAGAAAAGGAACATGCACCAGTGTGGCGGAGGAGGGGTGTGAAGGGAAGGGAGCTGGGGAGCTGGGAGGGGCTGCCCTTCCCCGCCTGGCCTCTGCGGCTCAGTGACTGGCCTTGTGGCCTTGAGCAAGCCACTTCCCTTTGCGGGACTTGGATTTTCCCAACCAAAAATGAAGCGGTTGGACAAGGTTTTTTTCCCAGATAAATGCTGATGTGGAACTCCAAGAAACAATATCAGTGACATTGGAGCTCCTGGACTGGAAGCTGGGAAGGTCAAGGGTGGACAGCCTGGGAAGTTGCTTGTTCTGCCCCAGGGTGATCGGAGAGAGACCCTGGAGTCCCACAGAACCACAGTTTGAACCCCCTCAGCCAGGGCAGTAGCTCTCAAACTTTTGCCTGCCTCAGAATCACCAAGGTTTGTTAAAACAGATTTCTGAGCACACTCTGGGAGCTTCTGAATCAGTAAGTCTGGGGTGAGGCCTAAGCATCTGCAAGCTCTCAGTGTCCACACTGAGCACCAATGGCCTGGACAGTGCCTAGGGCCAGGTTCTCACTCTACCTGCTTTTCAGACTCCTCTGGGAGATTTTTATTTATTTATTTATTTATTTATTTATTTATTTATTTATTTATTTATTTATATTTTTTTTGAGACAGTCTTGCTCTGTTGCCCAGGCTAGAGTGCCGTGTTGTCATTGTCAGCCTAGCTCACAGCAACCTCAAACTCCTGGGCTCAGGCGATCCTCCTGCCTCAGCCCCCCAAGTAGCTGGGACTATAGGCACGTGCCACCATGCCCGGCTAATTTTTTCCATGTATTTTTAGTTGTCCAATTAATTTATTTCTATTTTTAGTAGAGACAGGGTCTCGCTCTTGCTCAGGCTGGTTTTGAACTCCTGACCTTGAGCGATCCTCCTGCCTCGGCCTCCCAGAGTGGTAGGATTATAGACATGAGCCACCACGCCTGGCCCTTCTGGGAGATTTTTAAAAGATGCCAATGCTTGAATTCCGCTCGCAGAAATTCTGATTTAATGTGCCCAGTGGGGCCTGGGCATCAGTAGTTGTTTAGAGCTCACAGGCGAGTGTGAGGGGCGTACAGGGCTGAGCAGGGCTGCTCTATGCGCTCTGCTTGCGGGTGAGGTGGGGAACTCTTCCCTCCCCACCCAGGTCCCTCTCAGCCTCCCCACTGGCCCCTTTGTGAGCAGCCCCGCAGTGTCTGAGATGTCCAGAATGCCTTTCTCCGCCTGCCTGCCAGCCCCACCTGCAAATCCTCCCCGCTCTGACGAGAGGGATGTGCGTGGCCGGGCATGCACGTGAGGTGCTGTGTGCCCCAGGCTGCCACCATCACTGGGCTCTCCCATCCCTTCCCTCAGCCCGGGGTGCACTTGCTGTCCCTACAGCCGCATGTTCCTGTTTCCACCAATGCCCCCCGTTCCTGAACGTAACACAAGAGTGTCCACATTGGCTTGTGTCCTGTGCTCCTTCCCTCTGTGTGTCCTAAGCAGCTGGCTGGCACTCACGATGCCTCACCTGGGTAGTTTCCAAGTCTACAGCCCAATGGAGGCCCCTGGTGTACTTCAGAGATATAGATTCCCAGGCCGCACCCCAGAGGGACTGAGACGTTGGGACCTGGGGATTCAAGTGTATCAAAGCTCCCTGTGCATATGACTCTGATGACCCTCTGGTTGCGAATGGCTGCCTGAGGGCCGTAGTTTTCAAGCATTTTTTCCCCTCTAAAATCTTACCCAGAAGAATAACATATAAGAGATAAAAGTGGCGCTGGTCTGGGTGAAGAGGCGTTGGGGCCTGGGGCCTGGGGCCGGGGGCTTTGCCTGCCTGGCCTCTCCTTTCACCCCAAAGTCTCTGAAAGCTCCAAAGAGCCTTTGCACTCCGTAGAACCCTGTTTGAAAACCACTGTCTTAGGACAGAATACCCGGGGCTCAGACATCTCATTCATACATTATATATATGTATATATATATATATATATATATGTATATATATATATATATATACGCTGGATGGTGAGCCCTTTAGCTTTCTATTTTTATTTTTTGGCTAATCTATCTGTTGGTGCTGGGTGCTGAGGGCGGTGCGTGCAGGCGTGGGGACAGGGAAGAGGCTGAGAAGCTCCAGGCTGCCGTGGGCACTGGTAACCAAGCCCCAAGACCCTTTCCGGGGCCCTCGAGGTGACCTGAGAGCCATGGCCTGCCACACACGGGAGCTCAATCAAGGGGGGCGAGTGTGAATTATAGATGGCAGAGCCAGGGCTCACGTAGACAGCTTGGCGACGTGGAGCCACACAGAGTGGCATGTGCAGAGGGGACGTGTCAGACAGCCTGCGAGCTCCTGCACCTCACAGCCGTCACTGACAACAGATTCTTGACAGTGGTGATGCCTGCAGGCCCCACAGGGGTAGGTGGCACCCGGGCAGCAAACTCAGCAGCCTTTGAAGACTACCAGGGTGTAAGCAGGGCTTTTCTTTGTTTGGCTGCATCTTGTGGGCTCCTGATGACTATCCTGATCTTGGCCTTTCCTCCACCAGAAGAGGAACAGATGGGGTCCTGCAGCCCTTTCCCAGGTTGAACTGCCCCGGGGACTACCCTATGGACACTGCTGCTCCCTCTCCTAACTGGGAAGAGCACGTGCTCCCCTGGATCCACTGAACACACACTCTTGGGGGACCCCACCCTGCAGAGATAGAAGGTACACTGTAGAGTTATCTGTTCCTGCCTCTGTGGCCTGGAGGCAAAGGGGACAACTGAAGAGATGCCTGCAAACAGAGCCATCACCAGATTTCTAGAAGCTCATCCTGAGCAGTTCTCTGCTCCCACGTAACACCCCTTTTTGGTCCTTCACTGCAGTGAGCTGGGGGCTGAGCAGGGAGCAGGGACTGAGCTAGTGGTCTAGGAGCCACCAGCACTTGTTCCACTTCTGGATAGGAGGCTGGCTCTCCCAAAGCCCAGGCTGGCCCCATATCCTACAGGCTCAGAGAGAAACAACCTTCTCTGCACACATTCTTGGGAGGCCACAGCCTTGGGATGCTCCTTGGTTTTTTCCATAGGGCTGGGGCAGTCCCTGGTTTGCTGGGGACAGAGCAGGGCTTATTCTCCCACCCCTACTGGCCCATTTGTCTCAACTCAACACTACTCAGAAACATCTCTCTCCATCCTGCCCTCTCGCTGCCTGCCGCCCTCCCAGTTCCCGTTTGACAGGCAGCTGTGTTTTCAGAGGCAGATGCAGGCTCCTGCAGAGGAGGCCTTCTCCTTGGCCTGTGTCACTGCAGCCTCCAGTCCCCCTACTCCAGATTCGCAGGCTCTTGTGTCTTGTCATTCAGCACTTTGTGGCAGATCCAGGCAAGGACAGATGCCAGGGCAGCCAAATGCATAGTGCTTAATCACAGTGATCTTCCTGCCACCCTCTCCCCCTCTTCTCTTTCCCAAGGCTCCCACACAAGCAGGGGCATGAAGGGGGAGGAGGGGCGGAGCAGGAGGAGGCAAGAGGCAGGGGTGCAGGAGGTCAATCCAGACAAGCTCACCTGTCTGCGTCGTGCGTGGTGGGGAATGTTTGGACGGGCAGCCCGAGGTCGACAGCTGGGCAGAGAGCATTTCAGGTCCCCAGTCCCTCTCCCATCCCTCTGCTCTGGCACCAAGGTCTTCTCAACCCGCCTCTCTCCTCCTCCCCACCCCTCCCCATGCAGTTCCCAGAGGTGGGCACGAGGTGGCGGTGTGAGGACAGGGAAGGGGAGAGGAGAGTACCGAGCCACAAGGAAGAGGACACAGCTGACAGCCAGATAGGCTAGAAGCATGAAGAGCCAGACACCCGGAGAAAATGGGTCCAGGAAGGAGAAATATCCGGGTTTGCGTCCCTGGAAATGGAGATAAAAACAAAATTCACTGTTCACATTCAGTCAAAGCAGCCCTTGGGCAGAGCAGGGCAGGGCAAGGATGGTGGTGAGTGTGGATCTGGCCCCAGGCTGCATTTCTTGGGGTCCTGGGGGATTGGTTTCAATGATGCTGGGGATGAAGGTGTAGCAGGGGCTGCTCCAAAGCACCTGCCCAGCCCTGATCTCAGTAGATGAAACAGAACAGCAGCGTGGCCATATCACCTAGGAGGAGGGTGGCTTTGTACTGGGGAAGAGAAACAGCCCTCAACGCCCCTGAAGTGCTGCCTGGTGTCCTCCGGGGGTGGCGCAGAACATGCCTAGAGAGCACCTTTGAGCTGCTGATGCCTGCAGTGCTGGAGTCTGACCACAGCACTCTCCTCTGACACTCACATCTTTCTCACGAGGATGCTCATACAACAGGCATCCTTGGGTTCTGTTTGTGGGGTGATCTCACACACAGTGAGACCTTCCCAAGTAAACCTCAGAACGCTCTTGGGAGGCACAAATTATTATTTTCATTTTACTAGTGAAGAAATCAAAGCTGAGGGCAGTCAAGGGATGTGCCCAAGGTTACACAGCTTGTAAGTGGAAGATCTAGGACCCAAACCCACAGTTTCCGAGTCAGCCCAGGGCTCATTCTGCTATGCCATGGGAAAACATGATTTGTTCCAAGCCCGGGGATGTGTTCGGCCAGAGTCATGTGAGCCAGAGGATGGAGCCAGGAACAAAACCCTGGATGCCAAGGACCCCGCCATTTTCCCCAGGAAAACAAAATGCAATGAGAAGGGTGGAGTTAAGTCAGCTGTTGCACATCTTTAGCTGTGTGATCTTAGGCAAGTGCTCACCCCTCTCTGGCCTCAGCTGGAGCTGGACTAGATCAGAGGTGACATACCGGCAGCCCACAGACCACATACAGCCCATAGACTTGCTTTGTTTATCTGGCAGTATTTACCCATTTTGCATTAGTTGCAAGCATTAAATGATTAGGAGATTTCACATATAAATCTAGATTTCTGGATTTTTTTTTAATGGGGTGATCTGGCAACACTGGGTCCAAGTTCCCAGTGGGCTGGAGCCGAGGGGTGGCTCCCACTGTGGACAGGGCACTCTCTCTCCAGCCCCTCTGCTGCCTTGCCTTGAGCCAGGGTTGCTCCTTTCATTCAGTGTGAAACAACTGGACCAGATGCTCCCTAACAACCAATCTCAATGAAAAATTCTATGACCGTATGATCCTAGGAATCTAGGAAGTCCATAGATAGGACTGAAAATCAGTACTAAGCTCAGGGTCTCTATGAACAGGTAAGTTTTCAAGCTCAAGATTGTATCAGTCATGGCACAAGCTACTATTGAGGTTATGTCATCTTTATACTGTGGTTCCAAGAAACACAAAAGGGAGCTACCTATGCCAACACTGAGCTAAACTCAACCAGATTTTTGAGCTTTCATTATCCATAAGAAGCTAGAAGAAGCTGAGAAACTCCAAGTAACAACAGCTGTTCCCACGGCTGCATCTGAGGCAGGTGGGAGGTAGGCAGTTCTGCATGGTCCTGTTTGTTACATTTACATAGCCACAATCATGGGTGGTTTTCAGCTTCTCTCCTGGATGGTTTTCCATTCCTTCTTGGGGAGCCAGCAGGCCCACGGCTGAACCACCTGGGGTACAGTTTTACTTTCCTCTTTGGGACAACAGCCCAGAGGGTGCACAGAGAGGATGTAAATAGTTCATCTTCTGCCAAAGTGGCAGCTGTTCTTGGGCTTTATGACCTTGCAGCAGTGTGTCAGTGACCTCTGGGGTGGTGTCAGCTGGTTTTCCTTTACAGTGTGGCTTAGACCATGGAATTGCCCTGTGATACCCACTGCAAGCTCTCTGACTCATGGTGCATCCATGCTTGGTCTGCACAGAGCACTCAGGTATTATTGGGAAAATGAAACGACTTGATGGACAAAGCCCAGTAACTTAGGGAGGGGAACAGAAGAATGGGCAGAAGACCATTTGAGAATGTCTGGCCCCATCATTATGCAAATCCTCTAACGGGAGGCAAAGACTTCAGAGCAGCAGAATCCAAGTCTCCAGTGAGTCATTCCTGTGTCCATCACGGGCTGACCATGTCTTCTTCAGCATCCTAAGAGCAGTGGCAGACACAGGAAGACACAGAGAAGGCAGAACCCACACACAGAGTCCAGAAGGGGGTAGAGAAGCCGATCATGCCTACACACACACTGCAGCAGAAATCACCAGCTTGGTCCACCCTGGTGTCCTTCTTGACCCCAGGGTCTCTCCAGGCACACGTACATGAATTCCAGGTGCCCTGTCACTCACGACTATTCCACTCTGTGTCTCTCAAATGAGATATACAGGGGAAAAAAATCTTTTATTGCTGCTTTCTGAATCTGAAACCCCATTAGATGCTCAGTGTCAGAAATCTATACCTGATTATATCACAACAAGTGAAATTGAGGAAAATGACAGCGCTATTTAAAGCTGCCATATTTGGTTATGGGTGATAACGAATGATGCACAGCCGTGGGAAAAATTCCTGGAGACTGAAGTTGTAAAACACAGAACGTCACACAAACAAAAGCAAGGCATAAACACAGCTCCCCCCGAAACATATCAGTCGCATGGGCAAGGCAACATCTGATTCTGCTTGTGATTGACTGACGCCAGCCAGGAGAGCAAGGAGTGGGCAGTCATTTGAGATTTGGGTCTGGGTTTATACAGCCTTGGCTTAGGCCTTAGGCTAAACCCATGCTGTTTACATGATGCCACAGAGAAGTATGTTCTTTGCAAGATTCTGAATGCCTACTACTTTTCCTATACGGATGCTTTAGATTGCTTCCTTCCCAGAAGACATCTGAGTTACTGGTGCTTGGGGCAAATCAGGTGTCATAAGCCATAGGCAGTTCTTCCAAATAATTGATTTTCCTTAACCCAAAGGATGTGTGATAGTGATGCTTTTCTTCTAAGGACTCAAAGTGCTTCACTATGTTCTCTTGATTTCAATGCCCAATTTTCCATACTGACAGATGGAAGAACGGAGACCCAGGGAGGTTAAGTGCCTCACTCAAATCATTGGTGATGGCTTCAATTTCTCTGGTGCTCATTCGTCAAGCTGGGCCATAGGCATGCCACACTCTCCTTCATTCGAACAGCAGCTGTACTGCATCTTCCTCTCCTTTTAATCTTTGCAACTTGCTCCAATAAACTCCCTAATTAATCCCACACCTTCTCCCCAATGCCAGCAGAAACCCAACCTACACACCCCCTTAAAGTACTCTTAAACATTATTTATTTGTACCCATCATCATTTATTGTGACTGTTGTATTTGTAGGCATTTGTATTGATTTATACACATCTCTGTTGACTGCAAGTTGAGCCAGTCCTTCTGGTGAATACAACCATTTTAGAAGTAGACAAGTGATTATATATAGTTTGTGCCCCAAATTTGAAGACAGGTCAAACCCTGCTGATGGAATTGAAAATTAGATGGCAGAAAAATTAGAACTAGTTCTCATGACTTTTGGACTGTGTTTCAGACGGACCACACCAGAGTCAGCATCCCGGGTGCTCTTTCATGATGGGATCAATCCAAAGGGCTGGCCATCAGCTGATCACAGCCCTGGTGCTTTGATGTCCTTTGAATGTCCTTCGAATGATAGCAGTCTGGCTGCCCAGGGAACTGTAAAGTGGCATTAAACTCCCCTTACATATCAAAAACTCCTCTTATCCTTACAAAAAAAATATGTTAATTCAACAATACTTCACTCTGTGTACTGAAAGAAATGACAATATATAATAGTAGGATTGCAATTGCTTTCCCAGGGTCTGGAACCAAATGCGTGGGGACACCAGCACCAGACAAGGCAGAACAGGTAGTGAATTAAAACCCAGACTCTGGAGCCAGACTGCCCAGGATTGAGCCCTGGCTCTACCACTTACACGTTGAGTGACCCTGGGCAAGTCACTTAACCTCTAGATCTCCATTTCCTCCTTTGTAACATGAGGATAATAATAAAAGCTACCTTGTGGGATTCTGAGAACTAAATGAGTTACCACATAGCAAGGGCTATATGTGTGTTTGCTCCCCTTCTGTCTAATGACAGCTGTGAGTGAAGGGGGAGGAGGAGAGGGTCTGTGACAAAGGTGGGAACTTCTTTTTATACTGATGCCTTCCTCAATGGACAAGAAATACTGTTTTCTGACCTATGGTGACATGTGTTAAAGATGCTTGGGGGAAGAAAGCCATCTGGTACAGCCACTTTCAGTAACTCCCGGAGTTTCCATAGGTTGTACTACATGAATCATGAGGGTTCCCCCAGGGCTCTCCCGGGAAGCAATTAGGGCAAGACTAGGCTTTCTTCTGGAAGAATGACTCCTGGAAGCCAGCGATTCCAACATTCAGAACTCGATTCCACCTCAGCCATCCCAAAGAAGCCCCTGGCAGAGTGGACCAGACGTGTGGAAGGTTCTCCTGGATCCGTGTAAGGGCTTATGTAGCCTTGTCACCCTTTCCCCTCCCCAGCACAGCCCCTGACAAAGGACCGTCATGTCCTCCATGTGCCTTTGACAGCCTTTAGAACTAAATGGCAATTCATGGAAAGGTTTCTTGTTAATAGTCAACTTCCAGCAACGGTTGATGGTCAATAAAACTCTCTAGGGTTGAAGAGGAAAAAGAACAGTCTCTTCATGACTCCTTCTGCGAGAGGCAGAAAGAGGTGATTTCTCCTTGTCCCACCATGGGAACCCACAGATAGCCTCCCCAGAGAGTCTGCAATGCACTGTCTGGCTGGCTTGTTGATTTAGCGTGCACTTTCCACCTCTGACTCCAAGAGGAAAAAAGGAAGCAAGCACAGAAAACACCCAGGCGGGTCTGTTGTCTGTACATCTCACATGTGTAGATTTCACTTTGCTGGTTGGAAATCTGGTGTGAGCAGAACTAAGTTCTAACCCTGGCACTGACCTTGACTTGCTGAGTAGTCTTAGGAAAGCCACTCAACTTCTCTGGGTACCATTTTCCTCTTCCGTAAAATGGAGCACCATAATCCACATGTGGGGGAAATGTGAGAATTACTAAAATCATGTTCATAAAAATACCTTGAGCTTCTTGAGAGACAGGCACTCCATAAATAACAATATTAAAATGATTATACATTCAGAGATCCATATTTCCATTACAGGGGCTATCATGTTACTTAGGTTTAAGGAATAGAAGTCTATTCATTTTGCATTTTCTTATAACAGAGTATTAAGCAGTATTAGAAATGATTCACTGGTTTACTTAGCATTGTTCTCCATTTTCCTAGACACTCTTTCTGAAACAAAACAGATCTTCTTGAAAAGCAAGTAATACATCCAGCAAATGCCGTGCATTAATTTAATGTTGGTGTTTATTTCTCTCTCACTTTTTAATCACGGTCTGGTTTTTCTTTTTTCTTTTTCTTTTTCTTGAGAGTGAAGACACTAACTGAGAGTTAAGAAGAGGAAAAGAACAGAGCATAAAACTTTCCCATCTGTAAATCAAGGGTGGAGCAGGTCAGTCTATGGGGAAAATGGTAAGCTCACATTTCCAGGGAATCTCAGATGCTCTGGTTGGCTTGGGACCCCACATGGGATCACAGATAATATCTTCAGATTGGAAAGGATCTTGAAAGATCATTTAACGTATGGCCTTGACGCTGAGAGAAATATACCCACAATACCATTAACCCAGGTAGTTAGAAGCATATGGAGCTTAGAGATGGAAAACCTGGCTTCATCGCCCCCTGCGCCACTGCGTTGCCTGTCTCCTCTCCTCCACACTGGCTGGGCTCAGATCTCAGAATTCTGTCCTGTAAGACAGGAATCATACTGCCTGCCTCAGGCATTAAATCCGTTGCTGTATGTGGAAGTGCTTCATAAATTAGGAGATGTTAGTCAACATTCCAATATCTTGGCCATATATCCAACCTCCTTGAAGATGTCGATACTAAACTGTTTGGATGAGATTTGCCCACATGGGAGTTACATGGGCCAAATGTTGAATCCCAGGTTGGCTCCTGGCACACCCTGCTGATGCCTTGCTACAACAGTCAGGGTGTGCTTGAGGAATATAAACTTACTTTAACATTAGTCTAAGCAAAACATCGTTACGCAAATTGCTGCTGCCTAATGAAAAGAAAAGACACAAAACTACGTGATGTACTAATGTCAAAGATAAATGTTTTTGTTTTTTCATGTTTGTCTGCCCTCCATTCACACAGATATCTGAGAGCTCAAAGTACACGTCGAAACCTTAACACACTTGACTGCAAAACGCCCTTGGAGTCACACCGCCATACCAAATACTGAGTTTATCAGTAAGAAGAGATGAGGCGATTGCCAGGGAAATCCCTTCAACTTCAGATACCCTGTCACTTGACTCCCATCATTGGAGTACCAGGGGATGCTAAGGGCTGGGCCATCTACCTATGGCCTAGAAGCTCTCAGGCCCCAGCAGGGTTTCTGACACCTTCTCAGGTGGATGCTATGCTGTGTGTGGGAGACGCAGGCATCAGAGGGAGAGAGCAATGCGGGCAAGTGGCAGCTATGGCTGGGCCTGAGCAGAAGATGTATCTGGCTGCTTGAAACATCTGCCTCCCATTTCTTTTTGTTTCAAGACTAATAGGGAGAAAGGCTAGAAAGAAAAAAAAATCTATCTGGGTCACACATCCTGCTGCCTGGAATACTGGCCCTGCAGGGCCCCCATAGCAGGGGCTCGGTGTTGCCCAACCAGGAACCACAAAGGATAGTGCTCACTGCCCACAGCATCTCTGGATTTGTGGCCCTCCCTCCTTTCCTTCTTCCCATATTTATCAAGTAAATACTGCATGTTTAGGATGACCATATTTTTCCACACCAAAAATCATAACATAATAACCTACGGCCTGAAAAGGGGGTGGCTTCCTCTTAATGAATCTCTCACTGGGGTCTTAGGGAGAAACAGGTAAATAAAGAATAATATAATGCAACATAAAAGTGTTATAATAGAGGTATAGGCAAGAAGCAATCATCTAGGGGAGTCACATTGAAGAGCAACTGCTATTTGAGCTGGGTATTGAAGGCCAGGGAAGAGTTTGTCTTTGAGCAGCACGGGGCAAAGGTGCCTGCAGGTAAAGGCCTAGAAATGGGATAGGAGACAAAGGCTTCATTCTCAGGCTAAGAAGGCTGACTTTTTGTGAGTAATGGGCAATTGATACATGATTTTAAATAGGAGATTGATGTGATTACATTTGTTAAAAAACAAAACAAAACAAAACCCAACCCCAGGCTGCAGTATGGAGGATGGATTACAGTGAGGAGCAATTCATAGTAATAGCTAACACTTTGTTGTGCATATGACAGGCACTGGCATAAGTGCATTACACATGTATTCTCATTTAATTTGCATGACAACCCATCTTAACCTATAAAGAAACTGAGGCACATGTGACATGCAACTAATAACAATTAGATCTAGGAATAAACCCAGGCAGTCTGGCTACAGAGTCCACGATTCTCACTCTCCTACTTCTGAGTGAATGCATACAATGACTGTGGCCCTTTGATGGGGACCCAGTCACAGATCAGGAATGCCTTGTCCTCAAAGAGGACACAGGCCACTAGAATGGCAGCAGTTCGGATTGGAGATTAGGAGAGCCTGGATGGAGGCAGAAGAAGTGGGGGGGGTGCACAGTAGAGCTGAGAACTCTTTAGGAGGTGAGATGACCAACTAAACGTGTGAGGTAAGAAAAGTTAATGAGGGCGCGGGTTACAGTATAGAGATGCCATTGCCTGCGATGGAGCAGAAGGGAGGAGGAGGGACAAGTCTGAGTGCCAAGCATACTGATTGCGGTTTGTAATACTGTTTCGAGGTGCCTGTGAGACATCAGGTGGAGATGTGTAGTGATGTGTTAGAAATACACTACTGGAATTCAGAGGAGCAGCCAGGGTTACAGTCACAGATTTCAGAGTGAGATGATGCAGGGAGAGAGTTGGTAGAATGAGAATAGAAAAGGGCTGTGGACATTTAAGGGGCGAAGAGAGAGAGAGAGAAGGAGGGAGGGAGGGAGAGAAAGGCGTCAAGGGGCATGATGAGAAGACACCTAACCTGAAATGCACAAGGAATACCAGGGAAAAATGGTGACTTGGGTGCTAGGAACAGAGTTTTAAAAAGCAGAATGGATTACTGTTGTAACAAATGCCTAACAAATGCCGAAGCCAGAATCCTTAGCCAGCCTGTGAGTAGCGGGGAGTAGGTGGTAAAAAGAGCAACACATTCTTATTTTGGTCCTAGGGATGCCTGAGCAGAAGCAGAGATTATCCGCTGATATTGGAAAGAAGGAAAATATCCCACAATGAACTCTTGATGATCCGTGTTCATGAAAAAGCTTAGATAATCTTAGATCGCTGGAAATTCACAAATTATTTCTGGTTAACTTTAGACTTCAGAGACACATTTGCCATCACTTATTATTTTGGAGGCGTTTGCAGTAATTCTTAACTAGGCATTTATGCTTTGAGTTAATTATTTTTACTTCTGCACACAGGTTTGATTGCCACCAGATGCTCAGTTTTTGGTAACAATTACTTATCAGTCAGGTGACCTCATAGACACAGAAGTAGGAAAGAGATTCTGGATCCTTAACAGATTATAAATGAGATTAAATTAGCCATGATTTTGCTCACAGATAATTATCAATTAGAGAAAAATTGCAAAATAGCAAACACTCAGTATTGAACTTTAATTCTGTGACCTTAACACTATTATGTTTGAGAGAGCTTCTCTATACAATTTTAGATTCAGGCTCTCCTGGTGGACTCTACCAGTCTACCTTTTTGCATAAGTGGTTCCTGCTAAGGCTTCTTTTGTTTCAGGTACAGAAAAGTTCATCTCACACTTTTTCTCACCAGGTCTCCCCTGGGTTCGTCAATTTGGGATTGCTCTCTCCCCAGCTGACTTCTTGGTGCTTTCTAAGCATAGTGTCTCCCACACAGAATGTTCTCAATAAATATTTGTTGAATAAATGCATGAACTGTCGGTTCTGCTTAGTGTAAGCTGTTCACTCCAGCACTCACTTTTCACTCAGCTCGGCCCCCTGTTGTAATTCAGATCTGAGCATGAGCAGCTCTGTGCTGTGCTGGTGCGTCAGTCGGAGAGGCTGGTACCCTCACCACACTGGGAAACCGTATCAGCCAGGGCTCTCCGGAGAAAACAGAACCAATAAGAAAGTGGCTCACATGGCTGTGGGGGCTAGTAAGTCCGAAAGACCAGCAAGCTACAAATGCAGGCGGCAGTTCTATGCTATTGACCTAGGGCAGAATTCCTTCCCAGAAGCCTCAATTTTTGCCCTTATGTCCTTCAGCTGATTAGATGAGGCCCACCCACATGATGGAGGGTCATCTCCTCCACTTAAAGTCAATTCATTGCAGACATTATTCATATCTACAAAAAAACCTTCATACTAACACCTGGCTAGGGGTTGATCAGACATCTAGGCAAGTTGACACATAAAACTTAACATCCCAGAAACTCATGCAGCTAAACTCATATAGTCACAGGTTTTTTCGTAGTAAGAAACATTTGGTCAACAATCCACTTCAGGGTGGTGAATCCAATCCAAAGCATTGGTGAATTGGGGTTTAGCTCTGGCCAGAGTTGATATTTAGGACAGTGGTGACTATATGGCATGGGTAGCCAGGCAGCAGGTGTTCCCAGGTGGTGGAAACACTTGGGTTCAGGTGCCTTTGGCCACATGGCTCCCGATGGGCCATCAGGTCAGCAGCAGGGCTCTCGTTCCCTCAGCGTGAATCAAGAAATCAAGGCCAGAGCCTAGTTGTGTGGTTGTCACAGGCTGAAGTAGGGTAGTTTGGAGAAAGGCTGGGTGTCTCCATTTTTTTTCAGATGCCCCCTTGGGGCACAGTGCAGGGGAGAGGAGCTCAAAAAATGGTGCTGCCTAGGAGACTGCCTAAGGGGCACCAACAGCTCTAACGTGGAAGACCACCTAGGGAGCACCAACAGCTCTAAAGATGACAGGAACACTGTCCTGGGGTTCAGAGGCCTGGATTCCAGGGTTAGTCCTGCAGCTCCAAGCATGACTTTGGTTTCCTTATCTCTAAGTTGGGGATTATAATACCTGCTCTCTTTCCTCAAAGAACCGTCCTGAGGACCAAATGAGAAAGGGTGTGCCAAAGTGCCTCACAGGACAAGTTATTCAAAGATCACACTCAGGAGGGTGGCAGGCTGGTGTCACGGAGAGAGCACGTGCTGGAATGACACCATTCCTGGGTTGAACCCTGCTCTTTCACTTTTTAGCCTGTGGCCTTGCCCAAGTTTTTTAACTGATTGCAACTCAGTTTCCTCATTTCTAAAATAAATACAACACACCTGTATCAGTTTCCCAGGACTGCTATAACAAAGTATTAATACCACTACTTGTGGCTTAAAACAAGAGAAATTTATCATCTCACAGTTCTGGAGGCTGGAAGACCGAAGTCAAGGTGTTGGCAGGGCCAGACTCTCTCTGCAGCTCTGGGGGAGGATCCTCCCTGGTCTCTTCTAGCTTCTGGTGATTGCTGGTAAACCTCGGGATTCCTTGGCTTGTAGATTCATCACTCCAATCTCTGCCTTCAAATTCACATGGCCTCCTCCCCTATGTGTCTGTGTTCAGAACTGTCCCTCTTTTTATAAGGACACTAGTCACTGGATTAGGACACACCCTAATCTAGTATGACCTCATCTTAACTTGATTACATCTGCAAAGACCCTATTTCCAAATCACGGTCACAATCATGGGTCCTGGGGGTTGGAACGTCAACATATATTTTGGGTGGGGGAGGGAACAAGTTATTTCAACCAATAACACAATTCAACCCAGGTCACGGGGTTGGGAGCCCAAGCTGGGGCTGCAGAGGTGGACAATACCCCTTTCTCTAGGGATGGGATTTGGAGCCTGGGAAGGAGTCACTTCTTCGGCAGGTATGTGGGGTGACCTCTTAATCCTTTCCTGGGGGAGCAGCCTTGTGGTACAGGTTATGTGCTGGAGTCCACAGTGGCCGCTGAACTGTGGGCGCTGAAAGTGGCGAGGATACTGGGGACATCCATACAATGCTGTGCACTTAGAGCCAGTTGGATGAAGGGAGAAGAGGAAGGCTCTTCTGATCCAGTAAAGTAAACTAGGTGAAGTCGGCTATTTGCTGATTATCCACTTGGTAGATGAAGCCCAGCTAGGGTTGCTCTTTCTCTGCTCTTCCCACTAGCCAGTATACTTGGGCGTTGTGTCCACACTCTGATGCCTACTGGGGTGTTCTCACAAACTCATTTGACACCCACTCTGGCCTACCTAGCCAGGAAAGTCTTTTTGAGGCGTAGGGATGCAGAAGAAGGGACAGGCCAGGTGTAAATGACACTAGATTATCTACTCTTCATTCACCCGTACAGATTATCGAGAGAGGAAGAAGTCTGCATTCCCTCCCCAGATGCAATGCTCACAGTGAATACGGGAGGACTTGGGAGTGGAAACGTTCTTGAGAATGCCGGTGTGACTCATCTGGGCTGCCCTGCCCTCAGAAGGAAGCAAAGTGACCAAGGGGGCCAATCACGGACACACTACGCACCAGGTGCTGAGCGATCGCTCTTGGCCATCACCATGCAGTGAGGAAGAAGCAATTTTTACTGGAAATCCCACAACATGACTTTTCTATCCCTTCAAGTTCGTGCAGCTGATGGGAGAAAAAATAGCCCAGCACATTTGCATTTAAGTCTTGAAATCTAAATATTTCCGTGAGTCATTCATTATTACCATATAACTCAGTGTTTGCATGCAAATAACTTTAATGACATAAATGCTTATAAAATAAGTCTCTTACCATATGAACGCGGTAAAGAATGCTAATTCCCAGAGTCATGAATGGCTTAGAGAAATCAATCACCTTCTCGCGTTCAGCTGTAATAGTGAGGCCTGCCACAGCCAGATCTGCTTTCTGCAAAGAACAGAGACAGCCCGTCAGCGGGGTGGCCCCAGGAGATGGGGCACAGGGGCCTGGGACCAGAGGCTGTCACTCCTGAGGAGATGTGAGGCTGGGCTGGCTTCTAAGCTCAGGGAGTGACTCTAAGTAGACACAGCACATCTCAGGTCTGAATGATCACTCACAAAAGGACGTGGATATTGAAGCTAAAACTCGTGTTCATTTGTGCTAGATCTCTTTAAATGCACAAGCAATTTTTCAAACAGAGGGATCACTACCAGGCTGTTCAGCGACAGTATCAAAACATCATAAGGGAGCGGCTCAGGAGGGGAAAACTGGCAGGTAGGGTTTCCAGGTTCTCAATATTGAGTAGCGTTTATTCGACTTATTGCTTTGTTCAGTCAACAAAAGTTTGCTGAGTGCCTGGAGCGTGTAAGGCACTTTGGTGGTGGTGGGGTGGGGTCTATGAAAGGTAAAAATGCTGGAACCACAGAAACGAGAAACAACCTAATGCAACCCCATTCCTTTCCCTGTGAGAAAGTGGAGGCCGAGAAATTGAGCAAGTGGCCCTGTGTCACCAAGCTCGTCCTTGCCAGGACTGGGGCTGGGATTCAGGCCTCCTAATCACTGGCCACCACTCATGCTACTGTCTAGGTTAAAATTCAGACACCACTAGCAGAACCGTAAGAAAGGTCTCTGGTCTCTTTAATGCAAAATAACCAGAATTTGCTCTGAAGACATTTCATTCCTTTCTCTTTGCCTCCAAATTATACCTCAAGGGCCCATATTTGAAGAGAGTCTGGTCTGAATTAAGGCCTTCTAGGAAAGGAGGCGCTATAGGCTTCCTCAGTATTCTTCTCTGTCAGGAGGTTCTTTCTCGTATCTAATTTAAATCTGTCCTGTTGAACGCAAGCCTACTTCCTATTGGTCTGCTCTCCTCCACACGGGGCAGTGAGAAAAGCCCAAAGCTGGCGCTCAGTTCTAGTCTACGCTCTGCCCTAACTAACTGACCGACCTAGGCTAGTCACTTCACTTCTCTAGGCTTAACCGCATCCATAAACCAATGGTGTGGAATCAAGAGTGCCAGGGTCCTTCCCAGCAATTCTCTAATGGTGGTTCTCAAAATACGGTCTATGGAGCCACCTGCGTTAGAATCACCTGCTGGGCCAATCAAACTGTGAATTCCTGAGTCTCATCCCAGACCCCCTGGATCAGAATCTTTGCTGGTAGGACCCAGGAGTCTGTATTTGTAACAAGTTGCCCAGGTGATTCTAACTGATACTGTGCTAATGTTAAGATGTTTTGTAACCTAGGCACCGTGTCTCAGACTGGCCTCCAACCATTCACATTTCATCTTCTTTAACTGCTTTTTCTAATGCTGCCAGATCAGTTGATGCAAAAGATGAAATAAGAAGTGAGGGAAAGCAAAGTGTCATCAAACAGCCTACAAACAGGCCAATCAGTTCTGAATGAGTACACACACACACACACACACACACGATTGATTCTTTCTAAACCATTGTAAAAAATGTAGGGAGACAGACATGCTGGCCATCATTTTACACACGAGGGAATTATGATTCGTGTATAGGAAGGATAATTCCATTGGCAAAGGTCAGTGTCTTCTACATCTCAACCCCAATCCTCCATTCCCAATGCAGGTTCCATCCCATAAAGCAGTCACATGATCCAGCATAGGTTAACAAACCCAGGCCCTTATAAAGTGAGGCCATCCTTAAAAGAAACTAGAGTGCAGAAGATGAAAGTGATTTTTAATAAAAAATAGAAAACATGGATGATTCTGTATTTCTCCAAGAGGGTGTTGATTACTGCTATCAAGTGAGTCACCCTTTGGGTTAGAGTGAGGTCTGGTTAGAAGATTGCTAGCACCTTCCTTTGGAGGATTCTTTGGGGTCACCCGGGCCTTTCAGAACCTCAGCCTTCCGTGACAGTAGCACCAACCGGAAGTCAGTGTTTAAGTACAGGTGTAAAGCAACAGAAATCAACCAAATTTGTAGCCACACCCTGCCTGAACCCTGGGAGGAGAAAACAAGAATTAAATGGGCTAGAATGAAAAAAACTGAAGCAACGATTAGACAAAATAAAATTGATAAAATGGGTAAGAGGTAAACACAGCATCCAGCCCTTTCCCTAGTTATTTTTTTTTTTCCCTAGTTATTTTTTTAAAAATCCACATCAATTAACCCAAGTAAAAAATTTGGTCCTCAAGTTTCCTTCCACCATATCCAGCTTGCCTTCCAAAAGCACACACTTTAGATTAAAATTTGGAAACCATTTCCCAAGTTTGTAAACATGACATTATGCCCAAACGATTCCACGCGTCCACATGGAGAGGCATCTGGAGGTGGATAGCAGCCCAGCCCAGGGCTCTGTCCTAGGCATGTGTAGAGCGACCACACGCCCAGGGAGAGTGTTTGCCCCAGGCTCAGACAAGGCATTTCTGTCCCTTCACAAAGAGACACTTCCCCAGACTGGGCCAAGCAGAAAAACTGTTTCATGCCCACATCACTGACACACTGGTTCCAGCCCCGTCTCTCTCTTCCCTTTGTCCCCAGGAAAGAGGAAGCTGGGGGCAGGGGAGGCAAAGGAGGAGCCGGAAAGGGGCAGTGACAAGCTGAAAAAACTGCCAAGGTTTTATGGTGGTTGTTTTTTATATTTAATTGACTCGGTATAGAAAACTAATTATCTAGTTTGACTTCAAAGCACTGGGGTATCAGCCACAATGGTGTGGGATCAGATTATTCCAAAGGATGGTGTTCATTTTATTTTACCTTAGTTAAAAAGATATTATGCTGTAAAGCAGCCTTCAGATGAGCAGATAATGTGCCATGAAACCACACTAATAAGAAAGGGGGCTGGGACT
>CAUYRT010008017.1:0-21313 GCA_963574885.1 Lepilemur ruficaudatus
AAAATAGAAATTAGCTGGACAACTAAAAATATATATAGAAAAGATTAGCCAGGCATGGTGGCGCATGCCTGTAGTCCCAGCTACTTGGGAGGCTGAGGCAGGAGGATCCCTTGAGCCCAGGAGTTTGAGGTTGCTGTGAGCTAGGCTGATGCCACGGCACTCTAGCCCAGGCAACAGAGCGAGACTCTGTCTCAAAAAAAAAAAAAAAAAAAGAGAGAGAGAGAGAGAATGGGGAGGATGTGGAGACAGAATGAGCAACCCTTTTGTGGAGTTTCGCTATGAAGGGAGCAGAGAGATATGGGATGGGGGCTGGAGAGGGTAGGGACAAGGGGATGTTTTCATCAGGTACTGGATATTTAACATGTATGTTTCCATGGGAGCGCTCTAGGAGAGAGGGACATTTGATGATGCTGGAGAGGGAGGGGCCATAGTAGCAAGGGAGCGTCCTTCAGGAGGTGAAGAGGTGGGATCCAGGACTCAAGTGGAGGGCAGGGCGACCCATCCATTGTGCGAGGAGGGGAGGCAGAGTACACGGACGCGGAAGCTAGTTCGGTGGATTTTGTGAAGGAAGATTGTTTACTTCTGTTTATTTTCATTCTCTCAATGAAGTAAACAGGTCATCAGCTGACAGTGAGGTGGAGGATGGAGATTTAGAGAGAAAGGAAGAAAGGAATCTAGTATTTTCTAAATCACAACAATGCTAGTGTAAATTAGTACTCCAAGCACATTGACATCTGAAAGCCCAGACCATTTAGGGTTCCTCCAATCATATCACACATCAGTGACCTACCCCATCTATAATAAGGGTGGCTGTATCCCTGACTCTCTACATGTTTCTGAATCCAGACAGGGAGAGGAAAGGTGGAAGCAGGAGTTTTAGTGGAGACCTTCCCTGGGAGATGAGTCACTCAGCTCTGGCAGGACCAGGCTTCAGGGGGATCAGCTCAGCTTAGCTGGGGAACTCCTTCTACTCCTGCGATGCCCTCATCCCTGTATCACACTCAACTCTTCTCTTTTGTCGCCTTCAAAAGGTTTTAGCAACCAAGGAGCACACATCCTGATCCTTGACTGGTGAAAGGGTACACAAGACAAGGCTACTTCAGAGGAAGTCATCTGCTAGCAGGAATCATGCAGGGTGAAGACCAAAGAAGGCACTCAAGAATTGGTCTGTTTCTAAGAAAAGCATCTGCAACAAACTTTATTTGATGTTTAAGTTCAACGCCTGTGATCATTAAGCAATGGCAATACTATGTATTGATAGTTACTGCAAAAGTATTTTCCCTAGAAGTTACAAAATATTTCTAATAGATCCAGTAAAAATACTTATAGCTACCTTACTGAGTGCCCATCTCAATTCATTTGGTTTGTTCCTAAATTAAGGTATGCTCCCTTTGGTCATCACCCTTAAAATCCACACTTACATATTTTCCCCCGGTTCTTCCAACTTTCAAATTCTTTAGAAAATTTAAAAACTCAGTTTAGTTATAGATTACTCACTTGCTGATTCTGATTCTAAACCTGTTGAATTTGAATCCTGGTCACAGGAAGACACAGTAGGACATAGAGCACAGGAGAGCAGAATTCTGTTTTCCTTAAGCAAAGGAGACACTGGAACCTTTCTAAAGGAGTTGGTGGAGTCTGAGTTCTGTCTGTTCCCCACATATATATAACTGCTAAGAGCCCCCTATTTCCTAGTCAATGCTCTAGCTTCCACATAAAAGACTGGCAGCATTGTTAATCCAACTGGACTTTCAATTCAGTGACTTACAAGATCAATGCTTGGGCCAGGTGCCTGGGCTGACACCTGTAATTCCAGCACTTTGGGAGGCCAAGCCAGAGGATGACATGAAGCCAGGAGTTTGAGACCAGCCTGAGCAACATAGGGAGACCCCATCTCTACAAAAAATAAGAAAAATTAGCCAGGTGTGGTGGCATGTACCTACAGTTCTAGCTGCTTGGGAGGCTGAGGCAGGAGGATCACTTGAGCCCAGGAGTTTGAGGCTGTAGTGAACTATGATTGGCCCACTGTACTCCAGCCTGGGCAGCAGAGCAAGACCCTGTCCTCAAAAAAAAAAAAAACAAAAAACAAAAAACAAAAAACAACCCAACAAAAAAAGATCAGTTTATGAACTTGAGACTTGAGGGCTACAGACAGAATGGGATTTATTAAAAATGGTGGCCCTGTATTTTTATGTCTTGACTCCAGCATTCTGGCATCTGAGCTTTTTATTTTCTTGCTTTAAGTTAACCATTTTTCTCTCTCATTCCATATTTATCAAACTTTTTACATTATTCTACCATGATAGTTATCCAGTCTCCCAGTCTCTCACCCCCAATCAACACATGGATCCAGGTGAAAACTAGATTTTTTTTTTAAGAGACAGGGTCTTGCTCTGTCACCAGGCTGGAGTGCAGTGTCTTGATCATAGCTCACTGCAGCCTCGACCCCTGGGTTCAAGCAATCCTCCCACCTCAGCCTTCTGAGTAGCTGGGACTAAAGGAGTGAGCCACCCCACCCAGCTGTCAGAGTTTTCTTAACGTTAGTGACTCCATTTTGATTTTGACAATTTTCATAGTATAGAGGCAAGACACATTTAAATATGCAAGAACTAAAGGAATATTATTGATAGCAAAAGAACTGATAGTGAACATTGAATCTATTAACTGAGACAGACTGAAACAAAAGTTATGAGACAGAATTTAGGTGTTGTGAATACTAACACAAATTGAGAGGGAAAGAAGACAGGACTAATATAAATACAATGATTTCTTCAGTTTTTACAAATGATATTTAAAGCTGTTTAAGTAATGGAGGACTAATAGAACATTAACAAAAATATATTTAGTTAGTGACTAGGCATCACAACATAGGGTAAAGACTGCATACGTTTGAGTTGGAAAACCCTGCATTTAAATCTTGGCAAATTCATTCAACGATGTCTAAAAAAAAAAAGAAAGAAAGAAATCTTGGCAATTAATTGCTTGGTAACTTTGGGCAAGTTGCTTAATCTCAACCTGAGCAAGAAATGTTCCTCAGGTTTGTTGGACTCAGTAGAACATAATGCTCATTTATTAGCTTGCACATCTTGATTAACTGTTGATCAAATCAACTAAATATGCAGGTAAATTTCTTTGGGAAACTATAGGTTGTATTAGACAGGTATCTTTTTCAAGTTGAGAAGAGGTTTCTAAAGGTCACACAGTTGCCCCATTACTGCACAGAAGCAGCTCAAATCCTGCCTTGAGTCCTATGAGTCCTACATGCTTTCCCCCATCTCCTCCAAAGGAGTCAGTTTTGTCTCCTTTGAAAATATTTAATCAGGCCGGGCGCGGTGGCTTACGCCTGTAATCCTAGCACTCTGGGAGGCCGAGGCAGGAGGATCGCTCAAGGTCAGGAGTTCCAGACCAGCCCAAGCAAGAGCAAAACCCCGTCTCTACTAAAAACAGAAATGAGCTGGACAACTAAAAATATATATAGAAAAAATTAGCTGGGCATGGTGGCACATGCCTATAGTCCCAGATACTTGGGAGGCTGAGGCAGGAGGATCGCTTGAGCCCTGGAGTTTGAGGTTGTTGTGAGCTATGCTGACGCCACGGCACTCTACCCCGGGTGACAGAGTGAGACTCTGTCTCAAAAACAAAACAAAACAAAACGAAAATATTTAATCACTTCCTCTCTTGCCTCTAGTAAGAAATTTTACTTTAAACAGATAAACAGAAGTTGTTTGCGCTGTTGAGTTTATTTTCCCTCACTCAGGAAGAAAAGGCTGGGGTTTATAAATATTGAGTTTGTAAAGAAACTTTGTATTATGGAAAATTCCAATCATATACAAAGTAGAGAGTAAAGTATATGAACCTCAATCTTTTTTAATTCATGATCCTGCCCAGTCCTCACCTCCCACCTACTGGATTACTTTGACGCAAATCTCAAATGGGCCATTTTTATACATTAATATCACAGTATGTATCTCCTTTGTAAAAACACCAGACTGCATTATCATACCTTAAAATATTAACAGTACTTCCTAGATATTAAATATTTAGTCAGTGTTTCATATTTTCCTTATTGTCTCAAATTTTTTTTTATTGTTTTTTTGAGACAGAGTCTCACTGTGTTGCCCGGGCTAGAGTGCCGTAGCGTCAGCCTGGCTCACAGCAACCTCAGACTCTTGGGCTCAAGCGATCCTCCTGCCTCAGCCTCCCGAGTAGCTGGGACTACAGGCATGTGCCACCATGCCGGGCTAATTTTTTTCTATATATTTTTAGTTGGCCAATTAATTTCTTTATATTTTTTAGTAGAGATAGGGTCTCGCTCTTGCTCAGGCTGGTCTCAAACTCCTGAGCTCAAACGATCCGCCCGCCTCGGCCTCCCAGAGTGCTGGGATTACAGGCGAGAGCCACCGCGCCGGCCTCTCAAATGTTTTTAATTAGTTGGATACTTCAAATCAGAATCCAACAAGGTCCACCTGTTGCAACTGCACCGTCCAATGGGAAGTATCAAAAAGGAGCCAGATATTTCGCTCAAAATCATTCCTCTTTTAAGTTTTCGCCCTCAACGTCCAAGCAAACGGTAATTCTCTTTCATATCGGTGGACGTGCCCTCGTTGCGGTTAAGAAAGTCCAAACGTGGGGTGGCGGAGAACCGGGCGGTTGCCGGCCCGCGCGCCGCCCCGGGCCCAGGGCAACGGGCGCCGCCGAGCGCGCCGCCGGGCAAGTAGACGCGTGGCGACGGTCGAGGTTACAGGGGCTCGGCCTAAACGCGGCGTTTTAATTTGTTGTGAAACAAAATTGTTTCCTTCCCATTCCCGGGACCGTCCGCTGGCGTCGCGGCGTCGCGGCCCGCACCCGTCCGACGCTCGAGCCCCGAGCGCTGCCGGGAGACGCGGCCGCGGCGCAGCCCGCGCCTGCGAACACCCGCCGCTGGCCCGGCCTCGGCCACGGCGCCCGGGCGTCGACCTCGCCCCGTGAGGCCCGGCGGGCGCGCCCGGCAGGCCGCGTTCCACCCCGGCCCCTGGCGACGCGGCCGCGGCGACCACCCCTCCGGACAGCCCTGGCTTCGCGGTCTGAGTCCCCTGCGCTGGGAAGGGCCGGGCGAGGGTTCAGGCCGCTGTCCGAGCCCAGAGGCCCCGCGGTCTCGGGGGCAACCGTCCGACCCCGTCTCAGCTCACTCCTCCCCTCCGGGCGGCCGCTGCCCACGGCTGACGCCAAGACCGCGAACTACGACGGACACTTCCGGCCGGAAAAACTAAAAGCATGGCCGGAGCCCGAGTCGGTGCCTTTAATGGAGGTAAAATAACGTGGCACTTTGCGACGTCGTGTTGGCGATGGGACGTAACCCTTGAGTTTGGGAGCTGTTGCTATTTCGCCGTATCACGCTTGTATTCCCAGAATCGGCGGGGAGGCTGCGGCCTTAGGTCCTTAAGTGCAGCCTTTTGACCGAATCCACAGTTTACGGAACAAGTCCTTCTGTTAAAAGGCGCGCAGCAGAGAAAGATGAGGCTTTGCTTGCCTTCTTTGGTGCTTAAAAAAGAACGATTTTGAAATCAGAAGGCCAGGTTCCCCGCCCCTGGTAAGCGCGCGAAAGAGTTCATTGAATGGGAATCAAATTTGGCCGAGCGTGTTTCTTGTCGCCAGCCTGAGGTCAGGCGAGCGGCTGGAAGCAGGGACCGCAGCTTGCCCTACGAGACAGGCCAGCTGCGGGCTTGCCAGTTAGTTCTTCACCCTTAAGCGTCTGGGAATGATTTTCTCATAAAGAAAATTTCATTGTTTTGTATGATCCTATGATTTGCCTCGCTGCAAACAAACAAAAAATCTCTTGGAAATTTCCTTTATTTTGTCCCTTTTGTCGTGGTGGCAGAGTAGTGAGATAATTTGTGTATGTGTGTGCGCAGAAAGCTGTGGATTTCAGAGAGCTGCTACAAATCATAACATCTTCCTTATATTTTCTGGCAAAATTAGGAAGAAGGAGCCATCAAAGACAAAAACTATTTAAATAAAAAAAGATCGTTTGAGAATCTGACACAGTACACCCGAGTGTTTATAACATTTGCTAACAATCTTATTAGAATGTGTAAAAAAATAAAATGCTTTCCCAAGATGCTTGTAAACACGTATGTTTTCTACCTCTTCAAATAAACAGATTCTAAAATTGTAAAATCAGGAAACATGTTTAATTGTTTTACATACTTTTTCAGTTGCCATCATAAAATAAGTCTGAGAAGGTTTTAAAGCAAGATTCTGTTTATATTATAAAGAGCTTTGTTTTGGAAAAGAGTGGCTGTTTGAATATCATTTTAGATTTCATGTGAAGCTATTAAATATATGGATAAAAATACAACTCTCCTTTTTGAGATTTCTCTGTCACAGATTTGGCATTTGAGTTTGGAGTTTAATTTGTTTTGATGCATTCAGTGTGGCAGAACAGAAAGAAGAGCCAGAGATAGAATAAATAACATAGTTCTAAGAACCTGTGTCATTTTTCACTGGAGATAATTTTTTTTAGGTAACAGTATATCTCTTCCAGATCCTGGAATTTTATTGCCTTTTCATTTGTTCCTACTTAGTCCTGTAAGAACAAAAGCTGTAGATCAGTTCATAGCGCTCTAACTGAAAAGCTGTAAAGTGGGGATTTAAGTGCATCAGCTTTACCCAAACTCATAATGGAAACGGTAAGTTCCCAGATGTGAGACAGTATCTGTAGGAGACCAGGAGCTGCCACTAACTAGCTCTGAGACTCTGGACCAGTTGAACTAAATCAGACTTTCTGTAGCTTTGACTTATGAAGAGACCTAGCAGAAGGCAGGAAACTTCAAGGGCCCTTTAAAACATCCCAAATGAATGAATGAAAAGAGGATTTATTTTATAGAGAATCCCTCTAATTAGCAAGCTGCTTTGTACTTTAAAAAGAAGGATTTAATGATATGATGTCAGGGGTTTGTCTGGGTGGAGGGCTGAAAAATGGTAGGAATTTAGATGAAATAAGATTGACTCTGAGGCCAGGTGTGGTGGCTCACGCCTGTAATCCTAGTACTCTGGGAGGCCGAGGTAGGCGGATCGCTCAAGGTCAGGAGTTCAAAACCAGCCTGAGCAAGAGTGAGACCCTGTCTCTATTAAAAATAGAAAGAAATTAATTGGCCAACTAAAAATATATAGAAAAAAAATTAGCTGGGCATGGTGGCACATGCCTGTACTCCCAGCTAGTCGGGAGGCTGAGGCAGAAGGATTGCTTGAGCCCAGGAGTTTGAGATTGCTGTGAGCTAGGCTGAAGCCACGGCACTCTAGCCCGGGCAACAGAGTGGGACTCTGTCTCAGAAAAAAGAATGATTGACTCTGAGTTGATAACTGTTGAACATGGGTGAGGACTTCGTGGAGAGTAGTTTTTGAAATTTTCCATAATAAAAAACTTACAAAATATACTTTAAGATACAGATATTGGATTTACACTAAAATTATTGGTAAAATACACTGAGTTTTGTCATTTTAGTTTATTTCTTCAGGATTTATATGCTAATATTCAATTCTGTAATTTTAGGTATTGGCTAGAGAAAACATTGATGAAGCTGTACGTGCAATATTATTTAGAGAAAATTATGTTGTGAAGGTAAGAATTGGCTATAGACTGTGTGTTCTAAGGGTGTTCTAGGGGAACAAGGGTGATGTCACCATGTCAAAGAGCCTCATTTTTCAGGGAGAATGAGGCTCCTCTGCAAAATGAGTACTTGTTTGTATAATACTATGTAGATCTGAGATTGTGCCACCTCCTTGCAGGATCACTAAGAAGTCCTAAATCCTACTTGGATCTGTCCTGAAGGGATCTGGGAAATTGTTCTAACTGCTCCCCTTTGTCCTGGTTCTGAATAGAAATTCTGTCCTACTAAAACTTGCCTTGTTCTCATATGTTCCCACATTGCAGTGGGGATATATATAAAACCACCAGAAATGAATAGTATTTAAGGTTAATGGCCAAACAGTAACTGATAGTCACTATGAAATCAATAAGCTTAAGAGGGGTTTAATTTCAATGAGAAGGAATATGTTATAGTACTTTGACATTTGCATTTACAATTTGTGACAGAACTGTACTTATATTCCCATTTGAGCATCCAAAGAGGTAGGTGGGATTAACCTCCTTTTATAGATGAGAGAGAGGTGTCAAAGCAAGTCGACTGCTCTTTCTACTCTACCAGTTTTGTCACAGACTTTCCTGACAGTGAAAGCTAGACTTGGAATGAGTGACCAAGGAATGCTACGGAATCCTTAAAAAGAAGCAAGGATTTCATGAGTTAGGAATGGTTTAGTCTGATTCATGAGTTAGGTGCAGTTTAATCTGAAGGCACAGTCGAGGTTTAGCACTTTGAGTTCTTCCTGCTCTGTGGTCTCAGGTTCTCTTACTGAACTTTATTCTGTGCTTCAACTATCTGATACTAGGACTTGTACCTGAACGTGGGTGAGAGCTTATGAGTGGGGACAAGTGTTTTTTCTTCCTTATTTAAATGACAATAAATGAAAAATTTATTAATTTATTTTCCTTGTTTGTATCACTTCATTAGAGATTGGATAAATATTTTCAGCATCTGGATACTTTTAAGGAGAGAAGAAAAGAGATGTTGTATAAAAAATGGGTGGTAAATGTTGCAGAGCCTCTTCAGCAGAAAATTACGGAAAAAGTAATTTCCTATAGAGGGCTTGAAAAAATGAAACAGGAGAATTTTGAATATTATTTAAAGCACACAAGTAAAATGGTATGGAGAATTTGTTTTTGTTTAAATAAAGTATATTTTGAATATTTTACTGGTTATGCAAATAGTCCCAAGCTTATTTTTGTATTTAAGATGAATTAATTGAACTGTAATACTGCATTCTTAAGCCTGGAGTTTCAAGTGGAAGGGATAGGAGTATTCATCTGGAACTGGATTTATCAGGAATGCTTTTAGGTAAATGTTAATAGAATAACAGTGCCTTAAATCATAAAGCATTTATTTATTATTTACCTAACAAGAAATTGAGGGGTGGATGGTCTCATGGTGCGTTCTGGCAGCATAAGAATGTCAAGTTTTTTTCTATTGTTCTAGTCTGTTGTCTTTAGTATTTTCAATTTATTCGTGTCATTCTCACAGTTGCCTGATGGTTGCCTACAGCTCCAGGTAGTAGGTCTGCATTCAAATTAGGACGAAGGGGCCAGGAATGGTGCCAGGGGGCTCTTCTCTTACCCTGCTCCTTTGATCAGGAAGGAAAAAGAGTCCCCAGGAGTCCCTAGCCAACTCTCCCTTAGGTCTCATTGGCCAAAACTGGCTCACACAGCAAGTCCTAGCTGTAAGCAGGGCCAGCAAAGAGATTGTGCAGCTTTCTAATCTCTACAGTAGAAGTGGGCAGGGGAGAATGGCTTTGATGGCTGCTGAGTTAGCTGACCATTAGATGGAGGGACTAACAGTTTCTATACTCTGTTCTTCTGTTTGTTTTTACAAAACAACAAAATTTAGTTTCTTTTTGAAGATTCTTTTTGTTTTGATTTTGAGGTCAGGACTCTCTTTTGGAATTTAGGCCACCTATTTGCAGTACCAAATTTAAATATGTTGGCTTTAGGTGTGTACTACAGGATCCCGCCAGCACCCCACCCCAGGTATTAACATTTACTAGTGATTTAGAGTTGTTTAGCTAGATAAGAGCACTTTAAGGATATTTACTGAGAAAAATTTCTGAATATGTACCTTAAATACTTCTTCCTAAACACCCTAGGAGGCAGAGCTCAAGATTGAATCCAGGTCTCTTTGAAACCAAAGTGCAAATTCTCACAGTTGTGTCCAGAAATGTGATCGCACAAGTGTAGGATGGGGAGGGCCACGCCTTAGAAATGGCATGTGTTGAAATCCAAGTGATTTTAAATGACAATAAATTCAGTGTGAGTCAACCCTGTGAGCTGGCTTCCGAGAAAATGTCTGAGCTGTCAGGCTGTGTTAAGAGAGACTGTGCTTAGAGTGGGCAGCATCAAAGTCCTGGTCTACCTGGTCCTTATCCCATCACTCCTGATGTCACACTGTGGAGGGGACACTTGCCAGTTGCAGAACCTTTAGAACAGGGTGGAATCTTGACAGCAGTTCATAGGAAGAAAAGCGGAAAGAAGTAGGGTATTTAGCCCAGGAAGAGAAGACATGAGGAGGAATGCAATCTTTAAATGTTTAGAAGGCAGACTTAAAGCTAATGTAGTTAGACTAGTATCTGTACCTGGAAGTTACAAGGCAGGTTTAAACTCAATCTAAGGACAAACTTTCTAGTGGTTAAAATGACCAAAAAAGTGTCTGTCTCATGGAGCAGAAAGTTCTCAAACTAAGGCTCATGGATGACTTGGGACTAAAGCTAAATGATTACTTCTCTCAGAAGGTGGTAGAGTCTCAGAGTCTAAATTACTTCTGAGGCTTCTTCTAACCCTTTGCAGCTATGCTTTTATATAAAAATGGAATGAAGCATTTGGCTTTTATGAATCTTGCAAAGCAGTTTGTATGTAGTGATTTGCTCTAAAGTGTATTTTTTTTTTTCCTAAAGGAAGTCGTGTCTGGAGAACATTATGATCCTGAAGTATATGATCCTTTTTATATGAAGAAAAAGAACCCAGACTACGGAAAGGTAGAGTAGGTTTATTACTTATATTTATTTATTCTTTCTTTCTTTCTTTATTCTTCAGAGCTCTGGAGTTGGGGAAAACCTAGTCATCTTAGAAGTCTTGTAGTTATTCTCTGTTCATTAAAAAAAGTCCACAAAAGCATTTCTCCTGAGTTTTAGAATAGGAACCCAAAGTTCCTATTGGACTCTGAAGGAAATTTACATTGTGAACAAGGCATGCATATGTGTGATAATTTGTTCATTCATTCACTTACTCCCATTTAGCACACTTGAAGCACAAGAGGGAGAGAAAGATGTGGACAGTGAGTGTGGTGGAGTATGTCACTTGTATCGTATGAGTCAGGGCAGGGATCATGGGACTCAGGAGAGAGAGCACCATTCTATTAGAGGTATAGGAAGGATTGTTGAAAAAGCTGCTCAGAAGAGCTAATAATTGAGCTTATAATGAGTCTTCAGTTTTTTTCTTTTTTTTTTTTTTGAGACAGTTTCACTCTGTTGCTGTGGCATCAGCCTAGCTCACAGCAACCTCAAACTCCTGGGCTCAAGTGATCCTCCTGCCTCAGCCTCCCGAGCAGGTGGGACTACAGGCATGTGCCACCATGCCCGGCTAATTTTTTCTATATATTTTTAGTTGTCCAGCTAATTTCTTTCTATTATTAGTAGAGATGAGGTCTCGCTCTTGCTCAGGCTGGTCTGGAACTCCGGACCTCAAGCGATCCTCCCACCTCGGCCTCCCAGAGCGCTGGGATTCCAGGCGTGAGCCGCCGCGCCCGGCCTCCCCCTAATTTTATCTGTTCAACTCTGAGAATATGAGTTGGCTATTGTCCGCTCCTTAATTTGATTAGTATAAAGTAAGCTATACAGACATGAATATACTCATTTTCATTTTTGAGCATTGGTTAGAATCATATTTTCACTGAACTACGTAATAGATTTCTAAATTTATATATCGTGTATTATGAAATTTGAACCGACGGTTCCTCTTTTTCCTCTTAAGAAGTATTTCGTGCCGTAGTAAAAATTGCCTGGGAGACATTTGGTATTTCATTTTAGTCTTCGTCACAGATTTCCATGTCATTGTTCTATATTAATCTTAAAAAGTGACACGAGATTGCCTTTCCATAATAAATAGCAAATAATGTAATGATAATAATGGAAACGCTAATGAAAAAATTGTGTTTTCCTCCAACTTGGAGACGGATGCCAACAATAGGTAGGGCAAAATAAAATCAATATTTTGACAGAGCTCTATTATGTGTGGCTCATTAATCTGGAGACAACTTCTCTGTTCAGCCCTAAATCGCAAAGTGTCAACAAATAGTAGTTTTAGCGTCTCCTCCCATCCCAGTGCATTTAATGCTTCTTCTGCAAGTTATTTTTGGAGGAAAATGATTTTTTGATTCTGCAGATGTATAGGGATTGCATTGTGTAGGTTTTTTATCTTGGGGAACAATGAGAAAGTTTTGCCGTCGCGATTTGTATTCAAGAGACAGTGCGTTCCAGATTCTAGTTCAGCCCGATGCTATATGGTTTTTTCATATATATATATATTTACATCTATGCATATATATGAGGATGCTTGTGTGTATAAATATATATATATATTCTTAAAGGTCATGCCCATTTGCATGGGCTAATTTTACCCAGAGTTTCTCTCAGCTTTCTTTTCTTTCCGAACAATCTAGAGTTGTTGATTTCCAAGTACCGGCTGTCGGTTGATTAAGGTAAATGCTAGCACTTATTCAAGCTTCTATTGACCCGGGGCCACGTGATGTGTGTGATTGATCTGCCTGAGACACAGGGCTGCTAATATTCTTTCTAGCAGTCCTCCCCACCCAGCCCGCCCTTCAGCACCCCGAGTTCTTCGTACGGTATCCAAGAACAACCCACCCCGCCCCGCCCCTCAGGTGTGGCCCGGCTGCCTCAGTGCAGAGCTGCATCTCTCACTCCTGCAAAAAAAAAGTATCCGCATCTCCGCCGCCTGTCCTCCTCTGTTTTCCAGGGATCACAAAAGCCTGGGATTTAGAATAGCGGGTGATAACATACAGCGTGCGTTATTGATGCTGCTTTAATTGTCTTATTGACAACTCACTTGAACTTGGGGGAGCGTGCTAATATTTGTGGTCCTGCGAACTCATGTGCGTTTTCTTGACTTGAGCCGTAATTACGGGAGAATTTCGAAACTCAGACGTCTGCCGCGCCGCCTCACCTTGCCTCTCTGTCTGGACAAAGGCTTCCAGACCGCGGCGTGGCGTCTCGGGGTAGCAATCTCCGCTCCCTGCCCCCTGAGCTTTGGGTGTCTTCTGGATGCTTCTGCCTCTCTCTAGGGGTGACCCGGCTAATTAACCTGTTGACCAGCGCCTGGCCGGGAAAGGGGGCGGTCCTGTGACCCACCTGAGCGGTCGCAAAGAGGGCAGAGTTGAGGTTGTCCAGAGGTTTTTTTTTTTCCCCAAAGAGACAGCTGTTTCTTTCTTACCTTTCGGGAAATGCCAGTGGAGAACATTAGAAAGATTTAGAACAGGCTGGAGCTGGAATCGAGGCCACTCTGCCAGCTAGGAGACAAAAATCCACCTGAGGAGGGTTGATGGTGGAGCCATCGTGGTCTGACCTATGTGTACCTGGCTGTCCCCGTCAGCTGCTAGGCTCCAGCCTCACTGGCTTCTCTCAGCTCGTGGGCACAGAGGCTCGATCTCACCTGAGCCCTTGGTACCAGCCGTTTCCTCTGCCTGGAACGTCTCATCTGCACCCTTCCCCCGGCCACTGCGGCTCAGCCCTGAGGTCCCAGCAGATGACATCCCTTCCGGGACACCTTTCCTCGCCTTCCACCCTACCCCCGTCACCTGCCGTCCTGCTGTGTCTTCTTCACGGCGATGCTCTGTATCGATTTCACCGGCTGCTGATGCCCTCACCCAGCTCCCTCTCTCTACCGAAGCCAGACCCCAAAGCCAAGGCCCCCAGACGGTCTCCAGGACCTAGAACGATGACTTAGGAATGTCAGCCCGTTGATACGTATTTTTTGAAAGAGCACGACTTTCCTAAAGGAACGTAAGGATGTAGGACTTTGGTCTTGACCCTTTGAGAGCAATGACGTGTCATGAAATGCCCTGTCCCACTCTGTCCTATTATTAGAGACGGTGGCTGCAGCTGTGGCCCCTCCCGGCCCACCAAGAGGTTGCCGTCGCTCGTCCGGAGGACGGCTGTGTCCATACTGGAAATATATAGCGTCAGCGCCAGGTTTCCCGCCTCGTGGGGGCGCTGGCCTAATCGGGGGCATCTCCTCGGGCTCGGGCTCTTTCCTCCCGAGCCACTGCCCCGTCTGCGCCACTCTGAGGCCGGCCACGCAGTCCCTGCCGTGGCCTCTCCGTTGACATCCGTGCGTGGGGCACGGAGAGCCCGAGCCAGGTTTTCTGTCAGTGCTGAGAGCCAGCTGCGCGGGGCCCTGATTAACAGGGATGAAATCCTCAGTCGCTGCGAGCTCTCCTCCTCGGCAGCTCTTGACGGGGGTCCCCAGGCGGCCGCGCGGCGGAGCCCGGAGAAGATGCCGTCCTGGTGCCCTGATTGGAAGCCCCTCGCCCGGCTGATGAGCGAGGTGGAGCCGCCCCACTGGTTCAACGAGACACTCGAATCACGCAGTGATTGCAGGAGGGGAGGAAGGACTCCAGACCCGCGGCGCATCCCGGTGGCAGAATCGATTCTCTCAAAGCGTTGGAAACGCTCACCTGTGTCTTCCCCATGAGTCGACAGCAGCCAGGGATCCCTACGGGAAGATAAAAGATAGGAAGGGGCCGGGCGCGGCGGCTCACGCCTATAACCCTAGCACTCCGGGAGGCCGAGGCGGGAGGATCGTTTGCGCTCAGGAGTTCGAGACCAGCCTGAGCAAGAGCGAGACCCCATCTCTACTAAAAAATAGAAAGAAATTAGCTGGACAGCTAAAAATATATAGAAAAAATAATTAGCCGGGCACGGTGGTGCATGCCTGTAGTCCCCAGCTACTTGGGAGGCTGAGGCAGGAGGATCGCTTGAGCCCAGGAGTTTGAGGTTGCTGTGAGCGAGGCTGACGCCACGGCACTCTAGCCCGGGCAACAGAGTAAGACTCTGTCTAAAAAAAAAAGATAGGAATGATTCTGAGAAGGAATATTCTCCCCAGTCTGTCTCGTGGAATTCTTTGGTCTACAATCTCCTCCTTTTGTTCGTCGTATTTGCTTACTCTGTGGTTCAGGCAGAAATATCTTCTTCCTGTGTGCATATTTTGTCCTCAACTAGATTGCAAGCTCCCTGAGGACAGAATTTCCCTTTCTCTTCCCTTAGGGCGCTGGCGCTTTGACAGCCAACGAACCCCCCGACCCAGGTCCCACCCCACAAGCCGTCTGGCCCCTGGGAGGGATGGGAGACTCAAGTAATAAAACTTCAGTGAATGACCGAAGAGAATTAAGAACGTGGGTCTTTTGTAAAGATGTAGAGCGATTTCCCATTGCATCCTTCATGCTTTATAGACCTCTTGGGCCAAAAACTACCTGCTGTCTAGCCAGCTGCCAAGGCTAGCTTTTTTTTTTTTCTTTTTAATTCCATGGGTAAAAATGTATACTAATTATTTTTTAAAAATAAAGACCCTAAGACTCTCCTGGTGAGGCTTGAAGCCACAATTATTCGACGTCAGAATTTTGGGGGAGTGACGTTCTCACCGTGAATGGGTTTCTTGGGCGAGTACGATGAGAAGCCCGTTGGTGTTGAGCTTCTAGGGGATGACCTATGGGTATTTTGCACGTAGTTAAAAGGGGAGTCCCGCCTCCTTCTGGAAGGTTGGCGGGAGCCTGGTTCCTCCCGAGTTCCCCTGGGGTTTTGGTGTCCACCTGCTCACGGGCTCTTTTCCCCGAGTCTCCCGGCCCCCAGCTTCCTGTCCACCGGCTGCGTCTCAGCTGATCGTGTGAATAAAAATAAAAACTATATTCAGGGGTATCCTCGGTGTGCCCCCACTGTGTACAGGTCATAGTTAAGCACAAGACAGAGGCAAAAACCCCTAGGTCCTGGCCTTTGCTTGGCTATTCACTTTATTTACATAAACTGGGCACTTTATTACCCCCATTGGACCTCCGTTTCCCCACCTGCAAGACGAGGCAGGTGTGTGAGGCCAATGGCAGGCAAAAGAATTCTTGGGGTTGCTTGTGAGAGGTTCCGGTCCCTGCAGCCCGGCTGGAAAGTCTATTTCCACAGGCTGTGCTGGTTCCCACGGCCTCACTTGGGTCCAGGTGGCCCTTTCCTGTCTCCTCTGACAGTTTGTGAAACGGTTAGACGTCAGCAAACCTTATGGATCGCCCACTTCATTTTCTCCAGGTTGTCCTGATGTGGCGGGGTTTTGCAAAATCAGAGAGTGCTTCAGGCCACGTCTCAGAGACGATATCCAGACACGTGCCTCCTGGGACCTGTCACCTTGCAGGGCAGACAGTAGCGTCATCAGGAAGCCCCCCCCTGGGCAACAGAAGTCCCCGCAAATCCTTTCTTTGACCTCAACCCACTGAGAATTCCTTCCCGGAGCCCCACCTGTCAATGCCAGGCAGGACCGACCCGCCCCCGTTGGAGGAATAGCCGCATGTTGCGTGGTGTTACGTGTTTGACGTCAAACCAAGTATAAAACAGCGGATGGCGAGGAAATTGCCATGATTTATCGGCAATCTCATCTGTGACTTTAAGAACTTGTGGCTTTAACAAACAGACAAAAACCCTACAAAGCTCGGCCAGCTCGTGAATCTTCGGATTTCTGTGTGGCGAAGTTGGGGGAATGTTCTAGAAAGGTCTAGCTGCAGGGAGCGTGTGTGACTGCAAAGAGACTTCTAACCTTTCATCTTATAAACCGCCCGTTGCATGTGAGTCAGAGGCGATCTTCCTAACTCCCTAATGAAGCAAGTGGGACCATATATTGTTAATACCGCCCCAGGTGTGTTTGACTTTTGACCGTGGCCGGCCGCGGTTCCGGGCAGCCGTTATTTCTGATGCCGATTGGATTTCATCTCTTAACGAGGAAGACCTTTGACTGTGGCTGGTCCTTCCTTCTGTCTTCGTAGCACCCCTTCCCCCCAGAAATTTGGTGGCATTAAGGAGGGAGGACAGATCATTGCCATGTGCAGATTTCGGATCAAAGGAAAGAACTCGATTGGCTGCCAAGTGGGGGTCTAACCTCTCCCGGATCTTTGGCTGTGCATAATTAACGTATCGTTCAGCGTCGGACTCTTGTGCTTTTCATACAGATCTGATCTTAAAGGACGCTTCCGGGCTCCGCGCTCACGAAAGCGCATTTAATTTATTTCACGGGTTTTGCCTTTGGATTTCGGGGATGCCCGTGCCCGAGTGTTCCCGAACAAGGTGAGATTGATCCGTGTGGATGAGACAGGCGTCTCCCTTAAGCTGCCCGGCAAAGGCTGTGTCTAACGCTGTGCTTCCCAGTGGTCGGAAATGAAGGGCCACGGCGCGGTTATCGATGTCAACACGGCCACTGGAGTCGAGGAGGAGGAGGATGCTGACCACCAGCTGTCACGTGTCACCGGGGCTTGAATCACGGGGAACTTCCCGTGTGTTTTCTCGCTGCGTCTTCGGCCATCCTGGGAGGTGGGGGGCATCGGTCTGGTTTTCCAAGCGAGGCACCTGGAGCTCCGAGCACCGAGAGACTTGCCGAGAGCCGCATGCAGCGCAAGTGGCTGAGTCCGGGTGGAAAGGCCCCCTCCCCGCCGCGTGGAACCCCGCCCCATGCCGTGGCGCTGTGGCTGCTTATTTCGTGGCTGTGATTGCTCAGATTCAGTCAAGGGAGTGTAGCGGGGGAGCTGCGGGCCTTTCTGGGGACCGGAGGTGGAAGGCCGGGGGGACAGTTCACGGGGCGTGAACTGGGGAGGCGTCCCAGCAAAGCGATCACTGCACAGCCAGCCGCTGGGCACGCCCGCCCGCCGTGCGGGGTGTTTCAGGGGGTGCGTCTTTCAAATGGTTTCTTCTCTGGGGGAAGACAGCACTCCCTGCAGCCGCCCTCTTGCCAAGTACAGGAGATGTAAGAACACGTTTTCTATTGATTTTTAAAAGCAATTCAGGACCCAACTGGTAATAATAGGTGTGACCCGTGCCGGTTCCCAGGCAGTCGCAGGCAGCTGGGAGCCTTGTTGTGTGACTGTGATGTTTGGGATGTACATTCTTTGAAGATTACTTCTAAAGCAAGGCGTCCAAATCCTTAATTCGCGATTCTGTCTATTCCTGTGGTGTTTACATTCCACCATGGCAGAAGATCACTGCGAACGGGAAAGATGAAAATGCGCTCTTAAAAGGGGCTTTCTCACGCGGGCCCCCTTCAAAGACCCCGGCCCCTTCGCCTCCTGTTGACGCGGAGGTCTGAGTTTCATCCGCGGGGGGACGTGCACGCCGACGGGTGATTGAAAGGTTTGTCACGTTGCCGTGGCGCATCCGGGCCGGGCTCTTGGCGGGGGAGGGGGGCACCACGCTGGGGTGATTTCGGGTGTCCGGGCACGTCCCCCTGGCCTGGCGTGTCTGTTCCGGTCCTTTCCTGGGTTCTGCTGGGGCGCGATTCCTGCCCTTTGCTGCAAGTTGGATCTGAAGGGTCTCGGGGAGAGTGTCTGGTGGGGCTGAGGAGCAGAGCGGGACTTTGCTGGGGCTGGGTGACGAGAGGGCACAGAGTCTCCTGCTTAGAGAAGTCACTGAGCTGTTTGATCAGCTGAGAGCTGCTGGCCGTGTGGACACAGTCAGGTGAGACCTCTCAACTCCTGAAGCCCCAGCGCTGCTGTGGTTCTTCCTCCCCTCCACACCGTCCCCATGCAACTCGAAAGGCCCCAAATGTACAATATAATCAATGTGAGGGCAACGTCAGTTCTGTGTTTTTCCAATGATGACTGTTCTGGTGACTTTCTTTCTTTCTTTTTTTTTTTTTGAGGGGGACAGATATCAAATGTCGAATACTTTAAAAATCTCATTAGAAAGATTGATACGGTCGCCTCTGCCTTTTGGGGGCGTCTTCAGAGCACATGTGGTCTGTCCCTCATTTCACCCGGGGGCTCAGGGTTAGGGTCTCCCTGAACGTGAGACCCAAGACCCGGCTTGGGATGCGCGCGTGGGACCTGTCCTCGTCCCGCCGTCCCCAAGGTCAGCGAGACCTCGGATCGTTGAGGCTTCCTGTTGTCAGCGGGGAGTAGGCCACTCACTACAGGCCACCCGATCACAGAGCACTCTCCGGGTGACCTGGGGGTGTCAGGGACCCAGACGCGCCATAGTTCCATGCGAGACCCTGTGTCTGCATTTTGGGAGGCCGACCAGATGCAGGAGCCGTTTCTGAAGCTGCTTGCGTCCTTCCTTGAGTTTTCTCCCCGTCATTAACACAGGTGACTGTGTGACGATGGTTCACAGGTAGAACTCAGAAGAGCTCTGGAGTCCCAGACGGTTGATGTGGGTGCAGTGGCCTCAGGCGGAGGGCCAGGCTCTTGCCTTCATCATTGCACTGACTCTTCTACCTTGTGTTGAGAGAGGGACAGTGGGAACCCACAGGCGTCCCAGTGGCCCTTCCGAAACAGCCTCCTTAACATTCTGCTGACAGCTCAGGGGATAGTTTGGCCTTGAAATAAAAAAAAAAAAAAATTAAATATTAAATTCTCTCACTGCTGAAAACACTTCCTATTCCCTCTAGGCAATGTTGCCTGGAGTTGTTGGCCCTGGCTGGCGGTGGCAGGGGGTCACCCCACCAGTGTCCCAGGTGCCCTGGAGCCCCAGGGAAGCTGGCAAAGGCTCCGGAGAGTCCCATCTCCTTCAGGTTAACGGCATCCTCTAGGAAATGGACTTTGGGATTTTTACTGCGTCTTATTCAATAGCCTGGGTGACAGTCACTTTTCCCTGAGGGAGGAGATGCAGCCGTTAGCATGCCCTGAGTCTGTGACATCTGTGATCATCGATGATCACACATAAAGGAAACCCAGAAAGATGGGAGTATTTCCCTGCATAACCGTGTGGCTATGGTGTTGCAGTGGGATACAGACCCAAGGAGATTCTTGGTCAGATCCCAAATAAATCAGCTTGGTAGTTTCTAAAACATTTTTTTTTTTTAATGAGACAGGATCTTGCTCTGTTGCCCAGGCTGGAGTACAGTGGCACCATTACAGCTCACCGCAGCCTCCAACTCCTGGGCTCAAGAGATCCTCCTGCCTCAGCCTCCCGAGCAGCTGGGACTACAGGCTTGTCGTGCTCACCAGGCCTGGCTAATTTTTAAATTATTATTATTATTTTGGTAGAGACAGGGTCTAGCTGTGTTGCCCAGGCTGGTCTCAAACTCCTGTCCTCAAGTGATCTTCTCACCTTGGCCTCAAAGCGCTGGGATTACAGGTGTGAAGCCACCGCTCTTGGCCTCTGAAGCATCTTACTATACCTGTGTAGGCACAGCAGAAGAAATGGATTCCCAGCTGTGGGGACATTTAAGGCATGTCTTATTATTTTAAAAAGTTGCTGTGATTTGCATCAAAGTAGCTTAATTTTAGCTACATTTATTTTGTAGGACCTTAAAGAAAGTGGAGAGTATTTTGAAATGATGCCAATGATGATGATGGTGATGATGATAAGATTTAGAATCGGTTACTGACGGGCACCCACCGCCCTCATTCCGGATGGGTCTTTCGCCCTCTAGGCAAATCAGCCTCATACCCGCAGGGAGACCCTCCTAGTCCAGCCTGCCGAGGGATCCTAGCTGGAGTTTCCAGAGGGCAGCGTGAATGATAAATACCGTTAATATTCAGAAGGACGAATTGATTTAAAAAATGTGCCTTTGATTCACTAATCTCTGACATTGAGACATTTTTTTGAAGTCTGTTGCTATAATTAGAATTCTATAAGCCATTTTATGTCTCTATCAAAATTTTAAGAGACATAGAAAATTTAAGGTTTTTTTTTTTTTTTCCCCTTTGGCTTACAATTCATCATGGCAACACAAGCCCTTCTTCTGCAGTTTGGGCTTCGGCGTGAAGCTGTAATTCTGGGCCGGGGACTCGCTCTGTCACCGGGGCTGTGCTGACAGCCACCCTCGTGCCTCCTGATGACTGGGGGAGCTTGGATTTGAGGAATCGCTCAGGAATTTGTGTGGCTGCCTTGTTTTGGTTTGTTCCTTCCCAGCCGGAACGTGGGGTTGGATGATCAGATAAAGGGGGACTGTGTCGGTCAGGACCTCTGCCTGCCACCCCACCCACGGGCTGTGCCCCCGGCCGGCCGGCCGGGGGGCGGGGGACAGGCAGAGCAAGGGGGGGGTGGATTGCTAACTGGGGACACGCAGGGGGGCAGTGCCAGCGCCGACAGCTTCAGCTGGGCTCAGGTGAGTCACGGCTGTGCTCCGAGACGGTAATTGGCGGCGTGTGGTCCGCGAGCCACGTGCGCGAGCCCTCCCTCAGTCACAGGGAAGGGGACCCAGCTTCGTAAATAAAAGCCTCATCAGATTAGTGAGTCAGAAAAGACGCTAATCCCAGCGCGATGCTTCATTCCTACTTCTGGGTTTTTTTTTTTTTTTTTCCCTTCCTTCCTAAAGCAGAAGCTGTTCCTGTTCTTGAAGGAAAAAAAAAAAAAAAAGAAATCAGTTTGCAAAAAAAGACTGACTTAACCACAGTCGGGAAGGGGGTTGGGGGGGGGCGGGCCGTGTCACCGTCACGATTACGATTAGCATGGAGATGAGTTGCACTTT